>JAQQPU010001038.1:36081-61202 GCA_029168905.1 Artemia sp. Kazakhstan ARC1039
AAAAGCCTAAGTGTGTGTACAAAGCAAATTATTGATACTTTCAACTGCCTCTTTCTGCGAGTTGAAGTCAAAATACCCTCCTCTATGTTTTTACAACCTCGGATAGATTAAAAGTTGAAGTTATTGATTCATTCAATAGAATCAATGTTGTCCTGCATTCATTTGGTGATACAAGGTTCAGCTGGTTGAATTATACCATGGATTATCAAAATATTCTATTGAGACAAAATCAAGAAAGAAATAATTACTCATTTTTTAATGTTTTTAATAGGGCTTCTTTCTATGGGACTTGTATTAAGAAAAATAGGAAAATTATAGACAGATTATCGAGAACAAAAGTCTCGGGGGTTCCATATAGAAGTAGTACAAGAAGAAATTGAGTTACAATGATTCTTAGTAAATTTGTGTTTCTTTTCTGTTATCCCTTTTAAAAAAAATCATACTAAGATTTTAAGTAGGGGAGATTGTAAGGTGACCTCTTTTTTGTGTAAATTTGGTAACAACCAACAGATCAGAAGTAAACCGACTATTTTAAATTAGTTTAATTGTGAAAATCCCATTTCTATTTGTACACAATCATAAATCTTGAAAAGACATTTCTTTGCTTAAGATTTGAATGGCGATTGAACCCATAATAAGTATTTGAAGACCCAATCTAGACCAGTTTTGTATAAAACAGAGAGGAATGTCCTAAACATTACGGCGTTTCAAGCTTTAGAATCAAGGCCTCGAAATACTAGAAAAAATCTTCTTTTTAACAAAAAGGTTGGTGATTGGCTAAAAGGACAGGGGAAAGCTCACTAAGCAAATCAAGTACAAAATTGAATAAAATGTACGGATCACAGACAAATCGGGTTAGTTTTGCCTCACAAGCTAGGAACTGAGTAAGTGAATTTATTTTTAACTAGTAAAAAAAGCTACCACTAGCCTCTATAAATCTCATTTGAATATAACACTTAAATAAAGTATTAAAACTTCTGAAACACTTCTGTCGCTTGGTCCAAATCAAATATCCTATTTGAAGTAAATTAACACTTAGTCCTATGAGCCACTTCGACTCAAACTTTAGTTAGGGCGAAAACTCTCCTTTAAGGGTCTCCAATTGATCTATAGGGCGTTGAGTCTTAAGAATAGCTTGAAGTAACCCTGAGGTCCTTTGTGAAAAATTAATTAAGGGACATTTGATGTAAATAAAATGGATTAGAGGCGGAAATTACCCGCGTAAAAAACTTAGGACTCTTATTAGTTTTTACTCCATTTTTGGTGATTGGTTTCGTAGTTCTTGTTGTACATTAAATCTGTCAAGGCTCGAGCCATCTAAACAAAAGACAGCATTTTAAAGGTTGAAATAAGCTAAAATTAATTTCTTCTCAGAAACTTAAAACTTGTGGAGGAAACTTCGAATAACCTAAGGTTAAGGAATGGGGGAAAACCCTAATCAAGTAGTCAACATTATGAGCCTTTGTGTATCCCTTATCAGCCTAGTTTCCCTTTGAAGCCTAGTGCTTATAAAATATCTTACACCCAAAAAATTGGAACTACCTAGACAATAACATTGCTTACCTCCTTGTGGATTCTCAGACGGTATACGGAAGAGAACCTTATTACCCTTTTAGTCGTTCTTTCTTTTAGTTAATACCGTACCAGCTGTAAATGCAAAGGTGGTCTCGATGTTTATACAGAGAGGCTAGGGAAAAAGGGGAATAATATTTTCAAACTAAGAATTTCAGGTCCTTTCTGTCTAGGAGAATTCAATCAAGGAATTTCCCTGTTGAAGATAAAGTTTATCAAAGGTCCATGGAACACTAGTTCTTTTTTTAAGAACTAAATATACGTAAAAACTAGTAGCAGTCGTAATAGTAGCAATATTGGTAAGATGTATGTAGTGCCTTTTGGTTAGTTAAACGTCCCCCCTGCTAGGCCCTGAAAGTTTCAGCTCAAAACTCTAATCCTTTTCTAAAAATTTCCATAATTCTGAAGATATTATTTGTTTACCCTCTTCAACATCTTTATGCATATAGTTTGTTTTTATGTAATTGAATCTCCCCCTAAGCTCTCTTTGAAAGTTTTACTTTAATACCATTAGCCTCACTAGTTGCAGTAATTGTAGCAGAATTAGTAACAGTAGTATGGAAATAGTGCCTGTTGCTTAGTTCAAAATCTGCCTCAACATACTCTGAAATTTTCAACTTATTGATCAAACCCGTTCCTGAGACATTGCTGGTACTATTTTAACAATCTGAAAGCTAATTGTTTGTTTCGATTTAGTTCAACAACCCCCTAAACATTCTCCAAAGGCTTCACATTATTAATTTTAGCTTCAGTACTAGCAATAGTTATAGTAGTAGTTTTAGAATTAGTAGCAGCATGAATATAACACCTTATGTTTTTTTTTTCAAAATCACCCTCTAAACACACTGAGAAATTCAACTTATTTCCGCATAAAGAACCTTGGACATTGCTTATACATGCTCTTGACAATCTGCATGCACGCAACATGTTTTTATCCAGTTCATCATTGCTTCTCAATATTCTTTGATATTTTCACCTTCATACTTAGCTTTAGTTGTAGCTGTATTCATATTAGTAGTAGGATGAGCTACTAATACTCCGACTACTACTTCTATTGCAACTACTACTAAGGGTATGAGTATTTAGACAAAAATTTCAGGAAGTATTGACGTGGAAGCTGAATTAAATTAAAACATGCTGAACAAAAAAATTATCAAAAGTGCATATTGGCAACATCATAGTAATGGCTAATTGAGTTAAGTCGAAACTTCCAGGTTTTAGTGAGGGGGAAGTTCGACTTACCAAAATGCAAGATGTTAATACCACTGCTACTACTAGAACTAGTGCAATTACTGCTAATACTACTACTATTCTTACAGCTAGTACTACTAATACTCCTACTACTACAACTGTGAACTACTATTACAACTCTGGCAAAGGGTATGCAGGTGAAATTATCAAGGAGTATTGAAGGGGGAGGCTGAACTGAATCACAACACGCCGTCTTCATGGTGATTGTCAAAAGAGCGTATCAGCAATATCGTAGGAATAGCTTGATGTGTTGATTTGAAACTTACAGGGTTAATTGTGGGGGATGTTGAACTAACCAGAAGCTTATATTTGCATCCTACTACTACTACTTCTGCAACTACCACTACAGCTATTAGTATTACCACTGCTACTACTGCTACTACTGCAATTAAAGCTAAGGTTACTTCAAATAAGTCTACTGCTACTGCTGCTACTACCACTGCTACTGTTATTATTATTATTATTACTGGTATTACTACTACTGCTGCTAAAGCTCAGGGTATTAAAGCGAGTAATTTTAGGGAATGTTCTAACAGTGTTTAACTAAATGAAAACAGACTATTTGCAGGATGTCAAGAAGGCATATCAGCAATGCCTCAGGAATGTTTTATGGTACTAAGTTTAAAATTTCAGCGTGTGTTGAGGGGAATGTTGAAAAGAAACAAAGGTGTTGTGTACATACTGCTACTAATGCTACAACTACTACTACTACAACTATTGCTACTTCACGAGCTAAGAGTATTAAGGTGAAGCTTTCAAGCAATGTTTAGGTGGATATTCAACTAAATAAAAATGAACTATGAGCATGTAGATTGTCAAAAGCGTGTAATAGCAATATCTTGGGAATGGCTTACATTATCAAATAGGGGCTTTTAGGGTATGTTGCGGCAGATTTTGAACTAATCAAGAGGCACTGTGTGTATAATACTAATACAACCACTTAGATCGCTTTAAAAAATGGGGTTAAGGGTATTAAAGTGAAACTCTTAAAGAATACTTAAAGGGGGTTCCTATTAAAAAAAGAAAAACTATAGGCATGCACGTTCTCAAAAAGGGCATACAAGGTATATCATACGCAGCGCAGGGCTATCATATAAACTTTTAAGGGAACTCATTCGATTGGAAATTAAAATTTTTATTTCAAGTTTTAAGAGTCAAAATTGATAGGGACCGACCAACCCCCTTTTAAAGCCCATTAATTCTCCTAACATACGCAGTCAAAATTCTGAGATGGCCATCTTGTTCAGTATAATTGAAGGTTCAGTAGTTTAACAAAATCAAAACACGGAATGTGCATAGATGTTGTCAAAACGGAGAAACTCGGGATTGACTGAGGGTATTAAGTTGTAATTTTGAGGGAACAACGAGAGAAATGATCGATTGACCAAGGGCATGTTGAGATGGATTTTGAATTAACCAAAAGGCACTGTGTGTAACCACTATTGCTGCTATTACGACTGCTGCAACTACTATTTCTACCGAGGTTAGGGCTGCTAAGATAAAACTCTGTGGGATCACTTACAGAATTTTGAAGTAAATCAAATCACATTGTATGTATGCATTAAGACTATATGAACAATTTCTTAGGAGCAGCTTTGAGGATTAAGTTGAAAATTTCAGGGTGTGTTGAGAGCAACGTTGAGCTAAACAAAAGGCACTCTTTCCCTACTGCTAATAATACTACTGCTGCTACCCCTGCTACTATTAGTATTACTGTGGCTACTACTGTTGAGGCTAACGGTAGGATGTTCAAAGTTTCACGGAATGCCTAGGGGGATGGTGAACTAAATCAAACACACTCTGTTCAAGTAGGTTGTCAAAAGGGCGAATCAGTAGTATACCCGGAACGGTCTAGTGCATAAAGTTGAAACTTTTAGGACATGTTGAGGGGGATTCTGAACTAGGCAATATTCAAAATGTGCATTCTACTACATCTCCTAACCCTACTTCTACAACTAAAACTACTACTACATCTGCTAATACTATTACGACTGTTACTGCTACAATTACCACTACAACAAATAGTATTAGTGCTACTCAAGCAAAAGGTAGAGTAGTTCAACTTTCAGGGAATTCTGAAGATGATATTAAACTAAATTGAAAAAGCTCTCTGGATACAGTGAACTGATACACGAAGTATATATGCATGTTGTCAAAAGGCCGTATAAGCAGTATATTCAGAACCGCTTCGAGTATTAGAATGAAACTTTCAGAGCATGCTGAGGGGTATGTTGAGCTCATAAAATTGCACATCTGCATACTACTGTTACTGTTCTTTTATCACAGAACAAGCTCTTCAAAGGAAAGTAAAGTACTATATTAAACCAAAAATTAACACAAATAAAGTTAAATAGTTTTCAAAGAGTAAAACTACCACCAATAAACAAGTGAAACCCAAAATGAACAGATATTACAATAAATAGCCGAGTTAAACTAAATCCCAGCAGAAACTGAGACTAATTGGGCTGACACCCTCCCCCATGCCTTCTGAAGATCAGGACACAATTTGCGCTTTACTGAAAACAAAATACATTTGAAATTTCTTTCACGTTTTTAACTTTAATAAATCAAGAATTACTTAAACTTTGGAGAATGAATATCATTTTATGTATGTTAAACTGCCAATCAAAATTCATTTGTTGTTCTTTCACTAATCTTAATTAAGAATTTAAGTCAAACAAAGACCGGATTTTCATTATAGTTATTCTATTCTCTGAATCAAATGCCTGTTCATAATATATAAAACTGAGGACCAAATAGGTATGATGATTTAGACACTTAATAAATAATTATCTAAGAGTGTAAATTTGGTCGAAACCTCCCCTGCCCTTCCTTAAACCAAACAATTCTTCTCTTAAAACATTATCTAAAGCAACGTTCAGTCTAATAAATATCATCATCCAAAATAATTTAGTTCCAATCCACGTGAATATATCATTATGCTGTTATGCTGCCTGGCTGTGTGTTCTATATCTTTGTTAATTTCATTCACTGCCTCCCTTTTACACCTCCTCATTTTGTTTATTAGTACCTTTTATATTTCCCTTCCTTTCATTTTATTCTAATATGGTTTATTACTCACTTTCACAACACTTTCATGCAAATCCCTCCTATCTTCTACCAAGCTTGATCAGTTTTCGCTAAAATAGCTGCATTTACAACTGTCTTCGCTAATATACTTTCTACTACTTTCCGAACTATTTTCACATAATCTTTCTAGTTGCATTCCACCTTGTCAAACTTTAAACTCTCCAGTTTCATTTTTAGTTGTTCCTGAAAAATTCCACAAAGTCTCATCCTCGGTTCTACCAAGGTCACAAATTCACAGAAAACAATTACCCTTCCTAATTTTAGTTTTGAATTGACCCTCACGCCATTTTATTAACTTACACACCATTTTATGACCAAATATTCCAGTCATTAAAACTATATTGTTATACCTATAAAATTGCAGCAGTCTATAACTGTTGCAAATTTCTGTTTCTGCATTAAATTTACCAAAGCGTGGATACTATATATTTCTGTTTCTACCTCCCTGGGCATCAACCAACTAATAAAAACACCATGTTTCTACTAGAGATCCTATTTATCTGTGCCTGCAACTATATCTAAAACTCATCTGTGTGTAAACTAACGAAAAGACTTGTATGTAAACAAATATTAACATTTCATAGTCAGTAAAAATAATGTCTAACAACAACAGATTCTATCTCCTTTTAGATAATGTTATGCTGGATCACAATAATGTTGACCTTAGGTAGATTCTTTTTCTTATTTTCTTTTTTTAGCCAATTCTTCTGGGTACCACTACACCGTCAGTGCCACTAACAGTATATAATTGTTACTGAGCCCACGTTAGGGCGGAAAAATACACGTCTCTTCAATTTTCTATAATCTTCGGGCAAGATTCCAATTCTTTATGTTTCTTCGCTAACTTAAAATTAAACCTTCAAAATAATTGTAGAATTTTTAAGAAATAATTGAACGTCACATAATTATTCTTCTTTGACTCTTAGAAAATAAATGGCGAAATACAAATACCATAATGTATTCCTCTAAGAAATATTGATGGAGATTGCCATTTGTCATTTAAGGAATACTTGGCAACCTGATGGTAAATGCCATTTTAAAGGGTATCCTCTTTTTTTCTATCTTAAAGATGCAAGATAATCTGACGACAAAGCCTGAGTTAGCATGAACTGAAAACCCGAACAATATACCTAAAAAAGCAAGTGTTTGTCTTTGTTTGTGTAATTCTATTAATATGCGTTTGTGCTGCCCAGAGCAGTAGCTGATTAATTCTGATACATATGAAAATTAAAGATGTCTAAAATCAGGGGTGCTCATTGCTCTTTTTTAGCAATATGAAAATCAATAAAGCATGGTAAATAACATAATAACCCATCTGATGGGCGTCAATCGGACAATTACTTGTAAAGATGTTTTTCAGAAGAAAAAGACTACCAGTAATAAAGATGAATGACAGCTGAGAACAAGTATTTGTTGACTTGCTACAACTAAGAAAAATGGGAAACAAATTTCACAAAGACTCCGCTCCTTGGAAGCCCTTGCAGAAACACAGATAGCTACAATTTTTTGTTAGGGGTTTTCTTGGTACGAAAATTATAGAAAAGATGGTTAATTACCACTAGCAATACTTGAAATCTAGAATACACCCACACCGTCAAGGGCTACTCCATAGCTAAAATAAAACACCATTTTTAATTTCTTAGAGCGGAAATCATAGAGCAAAAAACAATTCAAGCAGTGCTTGTTTAAATATAAATTTTATAATTTGCAACAGAAACTAAGCAACAAGAAATAAAAATCAAATTAATATAATAGAGGATAGTTAACAAATTAAGATGAGATATAAATGATGTTACACACAATTTGGAGTTTTTTTAATGAAACATTAAAGTATGTCTTTCCCCTGATATGACTTCGTATCTACTTTGAATATTATAAATCTTTTACTTTGTACTGGTTATCATATGTACTTCGTATCTTATGGGGAAAATGTCGCCCCTTTCCCTCCTCTGTGGAAATCCTTGAAAAAAAGTTTCACGGTTTCTTAGTTATGGCCAGCTAAGAAAATATAAATCAGAACTGGTAATAATAAGATAAAGTTAATGTGTTAAATCGACAAACCTAACATATTTAAAAATTTCAAAGAGTCTACATAAATAAAATCAGCTTCTGTAGAAAATAATAAGGAGTTAAAAAAAATACTCAGCTAAGAGGAGACTCAGAAGAAAAAAAGTAAGAAAAGCAGCTCGTAAGGCTTCTTTAAGTTGAAAATACGTGAAAGTAATTAGCTTTATATTAGTAAAATGATTCAAGTCGTAAATTCAATCAGACATGATGTATATGGTTGCCAGGTTTTTCGCAATTGAGGAGTCATCAGTATATTTCAATTAAACTAAACTAGGATCTCTGCCAGAGTTTGCGAAATCCTCAAGCATATGACGAAAAGTCATCATTCTAACATGTGATCTGTTTTGCACATAGAAAAAGGAAATAAGATAGAATCTAAATTGGGCAGGGCTTCACGAGTCTTGATTTCTCCCATACTTTATGATTAAACAACTTTTATAAACATTGGTTCATTCAATCTCCAAAGATATTTTGGTCATTGAAACGACAATAAAAAAAGCCTTAGAACATGTCAGTTGGATGGGGCAAGTGTTTGGCCTTTATCTTATTTATTTGTCCCTGTAGAATTAATGAAAAACTGTCTTTTAAGGCTAAAAGAGATATAATTCCAAAAGAGCTGTTATTTAGAACTTTCAATCACAAGTTTTCTGTTTCCGTGAGGCAAGAGAAATTTTAGAAGAAATGGACCATGGATACCAAAAACCCCGTATGTCGTTACAAAAGCTATGATTTTGGCTACTATTGAGCAGTAAAGTTACAATCTAACAGGAATTTTACTAATAAGTAATATTGTTTGGATGTTGGCCATGGTTCATGTGTTAGATGTCATATTCCTTAAGTATGTTATTATGGGCTTATTAGTGAGAACAGCTGCTTAAGTGAATTTCACGTTTTTCAGTTTGAATTAAATAATTGAAATTACACAACATAAGAACTAAATTTTACACTTTTTAAGAGCAAGCCTCACTCTTAAATTTTCCAAATACATTAAGCGATGAAGCCAATCGCTCTGGAATATTCTTTGATTGTTTTTTTTTTCTAGCACTTTTATTTTTTTCTAGCATCTCTTATGATGTCAGCGCCATGCTGAACAAGATAAGTAACAATATCAACCTTGCCCTCTTTTGCCGAACAATGCAATGGAGTAGATCCAGAGCTGCTTCGGATGTTCGTTGCAATTTTCAAGTCTTCAATTAGAAAGCACACTGACGCCTCAGCACCAGCCTATACAAGAAAGCAGAAAATTTTTATGTGAATAACATTTTGGCAATAGTTTTTAATAGTATGATAATTAAATAATTCTTTTAATAGTATGAACTTAATATATTTGGTGTTTTCTTTATACTACTACTACTACCAACAACTCACTGCAGCACCAAGCCACCGAAGGCCAAAACAGCTAAAGACACTCCTCCTCCATCCCAATCTATTCAAAGCCTCCCTCTTAACACACTCCCAAGAGGTTCTCATTATCCTTAAATCTTTCTTCTTGACTTCTTTCCACCCCCCACTGCGGACGACCTGCTTTCCGTTTAGCCATTGACGGTTGGCTAAAAAGGACAGTCTTCGGCAATGTATCATTCTTCATCCGCAGAACGTGCCCAAGCCATCTTAACCTTTCTCTCATTAGAGCAATAGAAAGCGGGATAGAACCGCATTTTTCGTGCAGCCTACTGTTTGAAATATGGTCAGTCAGCCGGGTACCCAGAACAATCCGTAGTCAATTTCTCCGAAAAACATATAGCAAATCTTCATCCGATTTTAGGAGCACCCATGTTTCAAAACAATATTGAACCACTGTCATCACTGTAGTTTCTAATATTTTAATCTTAGTTTGCAGACTTATCTTCCTATCCTTCCAAACTGTTTTTAACCGTGAAAAAAAAAAAACAACTGGCCTTTGCTATTCTACTTTTAACATTTTCACTGCTCCCACCATCTTTACCAATAATACTACCAAGGTAATTGAAGCTGTCCACCTGATCAATCTTTCTGTTACCCAACGTAAGCTTTTTATACTCACTTATTCCTAGCCTTATCGGCTTAGTTTTCTTAACATTAATTTTTAGACCTATTCTAGCACCCTGACTCGCAAAACCTCTAAAAGCTCATCCATTTTGCTCACACTTTCATCAAAATAAATTGATCTTTTAATCACGACTCGAAAGCACCAATTTTTAAAGGCTTGCAATTGAAATCCAAAAACTGAGAGAAAAAAAAATATTTAGATAATGAAGCAAGTGACAGAGAACAAAAATGGTGACAACCACTGAAAAATCCCGACTCACCAAAATCTCACTCTAGGTGGGTAAATTCAGCGATTCTCACTCCATTTATAAACTTGGTAAGAATATGAATGAAATAAACACTGCACAAACATTAATCAAATTCGATGAAAATACTGAAAAAAATAACTACCCCTATCTTGATCTCATTTAGAAAGTAAAGTGGTTTCACCAGTCAAAAGCAATAGGTAATAGTACAAAAATTTTAGCATCCGGTACCAACTGCAGATCGTAAAAAGCTCAATTGGTAGTAAACATCGGCACTGTTCTGTTATTTTATTGTTTCTGTTTTTTTTAAGAAACAGAAAAAAGTAAATAGGGCTTGAATAAAACAGAACAGGTAAAGAAAAAACAAAATAATAAGATACATGTTTTTGTTGCTGTTATGTTTTTTGTGTGAAATAAAAAACCGCTGCTGTCGTTCAAAAAACTGCTGTTTCAACAGCTGTTTTTCAATGGTTAAAGCTCAAAGAAAAGTAGTTGGTGATAAGTTTTGGTTTGTTATTATAAAGTTAATAATAGCATCATTTGTTCGAACTTTAAAATTTTTTAGCTTAAGAAATGCGCTTTTCTATCATCTTCAAAATAGTCCGGGCATAGTGCTTTCGCATGAAATAAATGGCGATTGAAAATGCTGATTCACTTGGCACACTAGTAGCAGGTACGCTAAGATGTCATGAAGCGATGTCTGCCAGCTCCAGAAATTGTTTTCGTCTTGAGTCCCGAAAATGAATGGTCTCCAATCTGAAAATATTAACTTTTAGTCTCTAATTAACTTCCCGTCAGGATTGCCACATGAAGAGGGTGGGACTTCTCTCTGCAGATAGTACTTTTGAGAAAGCGTAGTACCACTTCCTGTCAATTGTTTCCAAAAATGTGTTATAATATCATTACCAAGTTTATGTAGCACCTCCTCGAACTTCTCTGAAATACAAACTAGTTTATTTGAGACATTTCGATGATTAAATAATTTTTGTCATTGATTTGGGCAGACTGTTCAAAATCATTGGTATTCAAGCAGAGACCTTAGGTGTTTGGAGGAAGTGAGATGCCGCCCCCGGCAGACCATTTGTTGCCTCCCCTCCCATTCTTTTTCCCCGAAGAAAAACTAAAACAAAGGTATGAAAGAAGAAAAATGCAGGGAAAAGGACACTTCTTAATGCTAATTCAACAATTTTCGTCTTTTTGCAGCTTAAAACAGCCTTTTAACATTAATTATTTCCTAGCAACAGCGTGTAAGAAATAAATTACAAGAACAATACATATTTTAATGGTAGTTTGCACATCTGAATTGCACTTTGCCAAGAAATTACTTTTCTAGGCCATCCAACGAGTTCATTCTTAACCAAATAAATCAAGTTATTTGTTTCAAATTCTGAATTTCGACTAAACTTAGATCCTATGCTGCACAATACTTTTTTAAGTATTCTCTAAAACAGATTTTGACGGGGATATAAATAAAAGGGAAATTGCTCTTTCTTGTAGTTCCTTTAACTTTTTTCTTTATAGTTTGAGTGTACCATAAAAAAACGAAAAAAAATAAGCAAATTGGAAGTCGAAATTGACTTTAATTTCTGAGCAAAGGGCGGGAGATCAACAGTTAGTAGTCCTGTCACCCCTAACTTAAAGTATATTAATGTAAGGATTTTGGCCTTAGTAGTTGATGGTCGAAATGAGACCAGTAAGTTGTTGACATTAGGGAGCAGAACAGTTCTTGCAAAAAAAAAAACTGTTTGAACACCTCCAAAATCATGAGTGTAGGGGCCATTATAGTTCAACGTCAAAGACTTGGGCCAGATGGCTCTATTATCATGATAGCTGTGAATAAATCAGTAGCTACGGCTTTACTTTCTATCTCAGATATAGCAGTTAATGGTTGTAAGGTAAAGTTTGTGCTTGCTCCTAGCTCCAACCCCACTTTAATCAAAAACAGAAAGGGTATTGTATTCATCCCATCTGAGGAGGTCACCAATCTGGATGATTTTGTAAGAGAGGTCCAGGTGATAATAGAATACAACAAGTGACAAATTGTCTTTAAATATTCAAGCCCTTTGGTTATCCGTTTGGTTTGCACCTTCAATCGGGATGTTCAGTTCCCACTGAAAATCTCTGTTTAGGGTGCAAGGTAAACAGTAAAGCAGTTTAACCCCCGGGCAATACAGTGCTTCAATTGCCTAGGTTTTGGCCACATGGCTTCAAATTGCCAAAAAGGCAGAAGATGTCTATTATGTAGTAGCAACATACCCTTGAAGAATGTCCCCAATCCAAGACAGTAAAGGAAGAGCACGTACTTAAGTGCCCAAACTGCAATGGAAAGCATGCTGCAAACTCCAGGGATTGTCCAATTCTCGTGGAGAAGAAAGCTATTGTTAGTTACTCTTTTACCAATAATGTCCCGATGAGGACTGCTGCTGAGGTTTTGAAGAAGGGACTTCTAACTCAAACAAAACATGTCTCCCTGGTACATACAGACGCCTTCCTTCCAGTGACACATAATCACCCTCCAATTTAGGATCTCAACAAGAAGTGCAAAACCATGTTTGAAGGTGTTGCAAGGCAGATCTGCAAGAGAGGTAAATGTGTTTTTCAATATCTGGATGGGGGAATTTTTTTAATGAAAACACCAAAAAGGGCATTTCTCAATGAAAGTACTCCAAAAAGGACATTTTCGAAACTAGTGGGCAAAAAATGTATGGGGCACGGTCCGTCCCAATTACATACATTGAAACTAGTGGGCATCTGCAACATTGTAGGGAAATGCAGTTTAATTTGAATTGAACCTTTTTATGTCAGAACCCTTCGTTGTGCCCGAGGTAATCTATGTTCAACTATCGGTTAAGAAAATTTTCGTTTTGAAATAGAAATTTACTTTCTAGGATACCACTAGCGGCAAAGAAAAAAAAAGAACAAGAAGGAAAACAGGAGACACGTCAGTGGTTCCAGGCAAAATAAGAAGTTTTCCTTGTTGTTCCAGGTGACCATGGCATTCAAATTGTTCAAGGAGACCATGATGATTCCAGTGGTGCAATTTTCGCTCCTAATGTTCAGTTCTCCTAAAATGTTAAACTACAAAAATAAAGATGTTAAATGTATACTAAGTTATAAGACGAATTTCTTATCTACAACTCAAAGAGACCAAGGGACCATTTTGTAAGATAGAATTACAGATTTGCGAGTTTAAGAGAGATGAGAAAGTTTAAGAGAGATGCAAAATAAAACTTATATTGAATGGCCTATTTTAACAAAAACTCACTTTGACTTCTTTAATTTTTTCACTTAAGCCGGACAAAGGTCTTATTGTAAGGTTTTTTTAGTTAGGTAAATTTTAAAAACCTAAAGCAACGAACAAAAATTAATAAAAAAAATTCTGATGAAAGGAAAGAGCGAAGTTGAAACTTAAAATGAGCAAAAACTACTAGTTCGAAAAGTATGGAACACATTTAAAAAAAAAAAATGTTTCAAATAAACTGACTCTTGATGCTTTTCCATGTTAGTAGAATTCAGAAAAAAACTAACGCTTTACTGAGAACTAAGCTTGATTGAGCATTTTAGATAATTAAAGTTGTATAGCAAAATTTTTTGACTTCGTGTCGTGTAAAAGACGGTTGAGAGCTTCATAGATTAATTTTCTACTTTCTGCAGGTAACTTAAGGATTTCCCTATCCTAATCCGGTCTAGTTGCATCAGTACTGGGTTTCCAGTAAAGGACTAGGTTTTTCAGAACTTCACAAACAGGTTCTTAAAACAGTTTTTCAAAAATATGTTGCACTAACTGTGAAGCAGTCATTTTGTTTGTTTTAAGTTTCCACTTCGCTCTTTACTTCCATCAGAAAAACTTTGTTTTACCAAAATTGTTTTTATGTAACACGAATGATTGGTCATATAAGCATATAGTAGGACAAGTAGGTAGTTATTTGAAATCTAAAATAACCAAATTTGAAGGAACAGAAAAATTGGTTATAAAAGAGATCTACGGATTGTCAAATACTTTTGCTGAAAAAATTTAGTTAAAGAAAGGGAGTGGGAGGGTCAAAGCTCAGATATCTTACACAATTCAGGATCCATCTAAAGAAATTACTCAAATTCTAATTGCATATTCTAGGATGAAGATTTGTACATGATCACCTAATCAGGCAATATAAGCTATATGAAAAAAAAAGAAGAAGAATCACCTCGGCTGCCAAATGTAATCCATGTCGGCCTAATTTATCACGTTTGTCCCAGTGAGCCCCTTTAGATATAATATACTTCGCAGTATCAACATAATTAGCTCGCAAAGCATCATGCAGTGGAGTAATACCACAGTGATCTTCGATGTCAACTTCGAGGTTTTCAGCATCGCATAATAGCATTGCCAGCTTTTTGTGACCATGTAGCGCTAAAAAAAGAAAAAAGAAAAAAAAAAAAAAAAAAAAAAAAAAAAAAAAAAAAAAAAAAAAAAAACAGAAACATTACGTTATTTCTTTGCGAGATATCGCCTCTGCGAAAAGCTATAATAGTATTGTCAATCCATCCATTTTAGGGAGAAAGAATTCATATTAAATAATTTCATTTTATTCTTATCCCCATAAAACCATAAAACTAACTTCTCCTAGTAAATCAGAAAATCAATTATAGCACATAATAACTGATTCGTGAATACTTATATACTTACTTACATATATACTTATTTTTGCTCAATATGTAGGGATGGGAATGATGACTAAATTCTTTTTTTGGGTTTTTGTAAAGAATCAAATGGTGTGAGGGAGGAAATTTTTCTTGGGTGGAATACAAGAGAGGAATTGGTGGATTATTAAATGATAGAAGTTCCATGGGGAATAAGATGTTGGTTAAGTTCGTGGGTACAAATATTATGCATAGAGACCATTTCCTCTAATTTATTTATAATTTAAAATGGATTTAAGGGTGTTTATTTGTTTATTATTTCTATAGTGCTAAATCTTTGGTGCTAACCAAGGCCCGTAAAGGCTTTTATTGGAAATAAATATTACATCATATCATGTAACAAGTAACATAAATAAGAGAAATTTCAACTCACAGCCTTATCCCTTAATATTCTTCTTTAATTTGGTAAATTTCTATGTCGTGTATTTTACTTTGCTTAAAGTGCTACGGCTAAAATGGGGAGCTGGTGCTTTCTCCCGGTAAATTTCCCCATAAAATATCCCCCCTCCCCAGTAGAAAATTCCCCTACACACAAAATGGAGCAGCCACAGAGAAATTAATAAATAAGTACCTCAAAATATCGATCAGATGTACTAAGGGGTAACAAAAGG
Source organism: Artemia sp. Kazakhstan ARC1039 (assembly GCA_029168905.1). Classification (NCBI taxonomy): domain Eukaryota; kingdom Metazoa; phylum Arthropoda; class Branchiopoda; order Anostraca; family Artemiidae; genus Artemia; species Artemia sp. Kazakhstan ARC1039. Next base: position 51,626 of record JAQQPU010001038.1, read on the forward strand.
GCCAGATACCAAAACAGTTTTAGGACAGGGGCTTGTTGGTCTCCAATCACTTTCGACTTAAAAAAAAAGGACAACAAATCTCAATTTTTCGTCGAATGAGTATCCTCCAAAATTTTTAAGACCAAGAAGGGGAGGTTGGGGTGAGGAATGGGTAGCCCCTTCCTATACGGAATAAGTTTTGTTAATTTTGGGGTTTAATATTACTCTTTGCTTTCCTAAAAACAACGTGGACCAGAAATGTTCCCAGAAATAAAGAGAAATTAAATTTCAATACCTACCCCCCATGTCATTCCTTAGAGCTAATTCTGCTTTTACTTGGATGTATTCGCATTAAATTGCACCCTCTGAGGCATCTGTCCCCTACCTGACGACAATGAAAAAGGGAGAACCAGAGAGAGGGTTGCCCTCCGATTACCTTTTAATCTTAAAAAGGGCACTGGAACTTACAACTTCCAACTGAATGAGCCCACTCAAAAGTTTATACGACCACGCTTCCCATAAAAATCTTATATATTAACAATAAAAAACTCACACGGCTTACAATCCTTACCCCAAGGGATGGAAGAGGGCTGTTGAATCCGCGCCATGGTTAATTGACTTTTGGATTGTTTTGAAAAAAATGGCTGTCTCAAAACTTTGATCGAATGTGCTTAGAAAAACGGTCTGGGTGGTGGCGCTTGTTGCCTTCCAATCACTTTTTACCCTTGAAAGGACAACTAAAACTTTTACTTTGCAATCGAAAGAGCCCCCTCCGAAGTTCATACGACCACTCCTTCTATATCAAGTGCCTCTAGGCAAAAATAATAAATAATAATAATACATTAAGCACTTATGGCTCTTTACTGTTTGCAACGCTAAAGTGTCCAGTGTCAAACGCTAAAATATCCTGGAGTAATATAGGCGGACTATCAGAGGGGGTTTTCCGGGGAAAATTTCCGCGGGACGAATTTTCCACGATGAATTTTCCACGGAAGAATTTTCGGTCACTTAGGTCACTTGTTCGCCTGTGTTTCCAATCAAATTCAGTCCCCCGTGTTGTGTATAAGTCCAGTGAACATTATCCGTCATGAGTCAACCCAAAAATCTCCATCATCTTCATTACAATTCCAGTAGGCTTTCCCAGTAGCCAAACCTCACATAATGAGAAAAATCTCGGTTGCAAAATTGTCTTCTAAGTCCCGTAAACATGGTCAGTTATAAATCTTTGAAAATCTTTTATTTGGGTCTCCAATTGCCTCCAAATGGCACCTAGAAATTTATAGACTAATTGAATTACCCTTATTCCATGACTATTTACCTAAGTCCTGCGCTAGGATAGATGGATGGATGATAGATTATCTATCAACAAGTGAAAAAACATCATGTTTATACAATTCTGAAAAAGGCTTATTTTTGATCTCTCTCACACTATTCCTCTCACTCACACTTTCTGTCTTGGCTTTTTCTCCAATTAGCCATGACTTGATGGCAACTTGATTTTAATTCAAGTTATTTTACTTGAGTTACCTCATAGGCTTGGAACATTCAACTTACCGCAAAAATTTTTTCTAATCTTTCCAATCTTAAATATAACAGATTTACTAATAATTTCCCTAAACAAGAATAAAGTTCATTAAAGATAATCATCGGTAGATTTTCTGATTAATTAAATGCAAAAATGGATTTAATTTCTTAAGCTTATTTTTTTTGCTTCACTGCATCTAACTATTTCCTTGCTGTGAATCTAGATGGAAGGTCTAGACTCAGAGCATATTTGTCAAACAGTTCATGATAACGAACTGTAAGTAAGGAGCGACCCGGCACAATGGTAACCGAAACTCTAGAAAACGGGTTTTTGATACCAATAGATACATCAAAAGAATCAAATTTCAGTGCTGATTTCAAATATATAACTTTCATCAAGTTTAGTGCTGCCGATCAACAGTTACGCGCCTGAGAAAATTTGGCTGATTTTCAAAAATAGGGGGAAAGACCCCCTAAAAGTTATAGAACCTTAATGAAAATCGTACGATCATATTCAGCGTATCAGAGAACCCTACTATAGAGGTTTCAAGCTCCTATCTACAAAAATGTGGAATTTTGCATTTTTTGCCAGAAGAAAGATCACGGATGCGTGTTTGTTTGTTTTTTTTTGTTTTTTTTCCCAGGGATGATCTTATCAACCCAGTGGTCCTAGAATATCGTGGGAGGGCTCATTGGAACGGAAATTAAAAGTTCTAGTGCCCTTTTTAAGTGACCAAAAAAATGGAGGGCAACTAGGCCCCCTCCCACGCTCATTTTTTTCCCAAAGTCATCCGATCAAAATTTTTAGATAGCCATTTTGTTCAGCATGGTCGAAAATATGATAAATATGTCTTTTAGGATGACTTTATCCCCCGAAGTCCCCGAGGGGAGGGCTAAAAGTTATGAACTTTACCCAATGTTAACATATAGCATTGGTTATTGGGAAGTATACAGACGTTTTCAGGAGGTTTTTTTTCTGGTAGTGAGGGGGGGGGGGTGGGTCGGGGGTTATGTTGGAGGATCTGTCCATGAAGGAATTTTTCATGGGGGAAGGGAAATTACCATGAAGGGGGCGCCGGATTGCCAGCATTATTTATTGGTTATTGGGAAGTATACATACATTTTCAGGAAGGATTTTTTTCTGGAGGATGGGGCTGGAGGAGGGGGTTACTCTGGAAAATCTTTCCGTGGAGGTAGTTTCTTTGGCGTAGGGGACATTAGTAGGGTGTATATATGGAATTCTTATGCCCGTATAGGAATTCCACGTTCCATGGCACCTTTCCAAGGCAGATTACCAAACTGGTTATTGCTATTGTTGTCAATTGCATATGGAATTATCACATGCACATTTTTTTTTAAAGTTGGCAGATATAATGTGGTCAAACATGTTTTGAGAGTATGATCGAAATTATATAACTTAAGCAGACAGGTTTTTTTTGGTATAAAGTAGTCAAACATGTTTTGGGAGCATGCACGAAATTATGTAAATCAACATCCGTTTTTTATTCGTCCTTGAAATTCCGTATAAAATGTTCATGCACTACAATTTAATTTTCATTATGTTTTAACATATCGTATAGTACACTGAATATTATTAACTTTGAAACAATGGATATTTCTATTTTCAACGTGAGTATAGTTTACCGAATTTCTTAATTTATTTCCAGATAAAAAGCATTTACCAGTAAATTCAAATTTCAGGGGGACTTAGCCCCCCTCCCCCCTCCAACAATACAAAACCTTAAAGTATGATGAGTACATTCGATAGAAAACGCAGAGTATTCTATTTTTTTCCATTTAAATAAAATCTCTCCTCCCCCCCCCTTGGTTACGATTGTAATTGTTTTGAAACAGTTCTTTTCATTAAAAAAAATGTCATTTTCCCATCGTGCGTTTAAAATGAGCTTTCTTTATCAGCTTAAATAGAACAATCTGTGTTTAACCTTTTTACAAGAGGGAGCAATTTCAAAACATCATTTGGCAAGCGCATTATCTGAATTAAGTCAAGTTTAAGCACGTGTTTGATCATGAATCAATCTGTGTTTAAGCAAGCGCATTATCTGAATACGCGAATACAGTCAAGTCAAAAACGGCCAAAACTCAATTACAGAGAAGAGTTCAATTTTGAAGCTACTCTAGGGGAAGGTGGCATACCGCCTCCTGATAATTTGGATATATCGACATTAGATGATTTATTGGTTATGGTAGACAATATTCAAAATCCTTAAGAATTCCATTCTTCCCACAAGGACCAGTCGCATAAAACTCTAAAGAACGTTGGAGAGACTAGCTTGAACCTGAGGAGAGATAGCGTGATCCACTATGCCCCACGAGCGGTTTCTACCGAACTAGCTGTAAGTTCCACTTTAAGCACCATTTATCAGATAGCTTTCAACTTTATAGCGCACTCACAATTTCGTTTAACAAATTCCCTTTTTAAACAAGTTGCTGATAATTTAACTTTTAAATTCGACTCAGAGACGGCGTTCATGTACTAAAGTTAAGAAAAAACCGGGTCAGCACGCGCCTCTTAGCCTAATCAAATGCAAATTCCTTCAAGGTGTAACAAAACTTAGCATATGAAAAACCCGCCTTTGCTCCGTGTATTCTTCAATGAAATAAGAAACTTCTCGTGAAATTTTTTGTCCATATTTCATTTGAAGTCTTAATTTAAGCAAAATTAAACGATCATAATTTGTTCGGCTAACAATTTATAATCAACTACTTAAATGCGCGTGTGTATTTTCACTAAAGGGGGTAATTATTGAAGAAAAAAAAGGGTGTGTAGGGGTGGGGTAAAAAAAAAACCTTAATCAGATAGTGCCTTAATATTGATACATGACTTTAGTAGGATGTAAACATCTAACTAGACATGAAATGCTTCATGAGAAGTAGGCTATTGCTTCTTGCTGTACTAATGGCAAATATTTTTATAATTTACTTTACTTTATTGTTATTAGCCAAACTTTCTTGACACTAATGAATTATCTATGAAGGGGGGGGGGGTGTATTTGTAGAAAAAGGAATCTGCTTCTAGTCTGATCGCTATTTCTTATGGATGGCTAGTTTTGTAGGAAAAAGAATCAAGTTTTTTTTTAATGGGGTATTAAGACAATTATTTGGTTGACTTTTTTATTTTATTTTATTGCTATTTTTCAAACGTTGCGATATTTTTTTTTGTGTGTGTGTGTGTGTGTATGTGTGTATGTGTGTGAGCGTGTGCGTGTGTGTGTGCGTTCAATTTGAAGGAGTGTGTGAGAGGTGCATGCGCCGCTTATTTTTCTGTCTACCCGATAATTAATGGAGATAGTATAATGAATATTGCAAATTCAATAACAACGTAATGATTTTCACTATTTTATTGTGTGTTTGTGTCTATGTTAATAACAAAATTTGTAATTTATTATGCATTTGTTTGATAAATAATGCTATAAGCAAAAAAATTTGTAATTTATTATGCATTTGTTTGATAAATTCGAATCAAATTAATAAAAAAAAATTTGATAAGAAAAGTTTGCTATAATTGTGATAAAACTTAATCCATTCATTTTCTAGTTTCAGGGGGAAGCTGTGAAAACTTCTGCCTTCCCTGGCCCGGGACTTCAAAGTATCATGGGTAATTGTCCCCTCTCGTCGGATAATGTTAGTGAAAGTATGCCATTTATTATACCCCTGGATTTTCAATTTACAACTGAAGAAATGAACAGTCTTATGCAAGTTGTTGGACCTAATTTTTCCGGGGACATTTTTGACGATAGTTTTATAATTAGTGAATTGGGTCCTTTACAAATAGGTGCAGGACATGAAAATAGTGTCATATCCCCAGAACTACGTAAATTTTATTTGTTAGCGTCTGCTCTAGGTCACTTACAAACAAATAGAGTAGATTTTAACCCTCCCGAGGAAAACGTGATTGACGTTGGGGTCATTTTAACAGACCCTGTAAATGTTCTCCATAGGTATATCGACCGAATTCGAGCACAAATTGAGATTCAGATTCAGAAATGGGGGGCCAAGGGGGATTAAAGCATCAGTAAATCAAAAAGTTTATTTACAAAAGGGGACATCTGGGGATATCTTTTATTTTCATTTTTCAACTGGCAATCAAACTTTTTACCCTGGTCTAAATGAATTTGAGGGTAACTTTTTCAACTGGGTAAATAAATTAATATCAACTTTGGACACGTTTAACGAGAGGGGAAGTGGGTCCACAATTTTATACATTGAACACATGGATCTGAATCTCAGTAGATTTAAAAAAAACTTTATTTTAAGGGGGGATCGGGTTGTCGACGAATAAAATGCCACCCGGATTTGTCGGCTACCAAAGGGGTTCAGAGTTTCAATTTTGAAACGGGGTTGCAATGCTTTAAATATGCATTTTTAGCAGCAGCCCATAAAACATTAAGAATAGATTCATCAATGAAAAACCTCGACGGACTTGCTCGTAACGGTGGAGAAAATTTTCCTAAAGTATATTTTGATTGTTTAGAGGGGAAGTATCCGGTGTCCTTGAAAGAAATAACCATATTTGAAAAAGCAATTGAAAATCTTGGGTTGGGGGTGGTTGTTCTCCAGTATGACACAGAATTTGTAAATGGAGGAAAGAAGCCAAATAAAAAAGGGGCTTTATATTCAGTTAGGACACCGTTGGTAGATAATGTTAAAAATTGGGTTTGGGTTATTTACGAGCCCCCCAAAGATGTAAATTGCTATGGTCATTTTTTCTCCGTTACAGCAATAAGTCGACTCTTATCCCAAGGCAAGAAGAAAAGAGAATGTCTCTATTGCCTTTCCTCATTTAGATCTGAGTGAACATTCTCGGATCACATGAGAGATTGCAAAATTCATGGCAATCAAAGAATAGAAAAGCCGGCAGAAGGCAAAGATACTTTACAATTTAAAAATTTCCAAAATTCCCTGCTACAAGTTGATAAAGTATGTTTAGATTGTGAATCAAGACTGGTGGAGGTATCAGACCCATCAAGGCCAAATATAGTCAAGGAACACAAACCAGTTGCGTGTTCCTATGCGCACGCCCGTCGCGATTCCAATAATAAAATGCAATTGGAAGAGTTTTTTTGGCTATGGATGAGGAGGGTAGCATGGAAAAGTTATTGTTATCTTTAATAAAAACAGCAAACGCCGCAATTTCACGATTGCGTCACACCAACTAGCCAATGACATTATCAGATAAGGAGCAACTGGCACTAGAAAAGGGGACAATTTTTGGGTTTTTAGGAGTGCTCTTGCCCCAAAAGACGCTGTCCAGGATCACAATAACCTTATTGATCCCAATTCAACGGGAAAAAGTAACTTTCGGGGATGGGCTCACAATTCATGTAATTTAAAAATTAAACAGCAACTCTTACTTCCGGTTTTTATACATAACTCTAACTATGATCTGAAGTATGTGCTACCAGCAATGGCACATCTTCAAAGAAATGGAACAGTGGATGATGTATGAGTGATATACAGCTTATCCTACAAAATCATTCCTAAATCATCGGAAAAGTTGCTTGTTTTGGAATTTATGTGGAAATTTGTTGAAGACGATGTTGAGTACATGAATAAAATTTGCTTTTTACATTCCTACAGTTTTTTCCCCATATCATTGAGTGAATTAATTCAAGTGCAGAAAAACGATGACCCCGTGTCATCGTGTGCAGAATACGATAAAATATCTTATGACTCCTGCCGAATACTGTAACAATAGTAGATTTTTTGGACTTTATTTATTGGACTTTATTCAAACCGAGACTTTCCCTATGGATAACACATTCGGCCCGGTCTGAAGTTAAAAAGTGCCCAAGGGGGAGGGTAGTCACACCGTCTTAACAAACATAGACCTTTTTGGAGATGGTACTCATGGCAATTTTTTCTACATTTACAGTACAGTTCCGGTAGTTGTGGGAACGAATTGCCAGCAATTTGTTTCGTGGAATTGTATTTTGAACAATACAATTCCTATAGATGTCCATGTCGAAATTCTTATCCACATAACGCGTGGGTACTCCTTTGCAACGTTTCTTGATTTCCTCGTCGTGTGTCTGTATAAAGTACATCTTCGGACTTACATACATACCATGGGAAATCATGTCGCTTCCCGTATCTGATTTATAAAATGAAAGCTGATTTGGTTTCCGACGTTTCACTAGCTCTGGGTAAAGCCCACTCCAATTGGTGTAGTCCATCCGTGAGCTGAAAATTTCACCGTGCGCCAAATCATCAATTAGATTTGGGGGTTTTACTTTTAACAGTAGGGAATCTGTGTCCCCGTAGCAGACCTCTACTTGCCCCTTCTCCGGCCACTGTACCCTAGCCACATTGTAGTAGAATTCCAACATGAGCTTTTTAGAGATCTCCAAGATCGCACTGCCTGCAGCAATATTTTTATTTAATACAATGCTTCTTTTTTTCTATTCAATAGTACCATGTCTGGGCCAATGATTGTGAAGGAAGTATAATTTGGATCGGCAATAATTCGAGCACATTGTTTGAGATCGGTCACGACGTCACAACGATTCCTATTGCGAACACTCTCACACATTTTGCCGAAAGCCAAATTAAAAATGAGCTTATAAATTTCTTTTTCGGCTTTCGTTTGTGCTTCAGAACGTTTCTTGACAAAAGTGTCAACAAACGTTTTTAGATATGGTTTTTGACTAAACTGGAGCGCTCTGTGAACCTTTGTGACGTTAAAACCGTTGTTGCTGAACCATTTTAAAGCCACATAATGTAAAACAATATTTTTTTTCGGCAGAAGGTCAGCAATAAGTTTTTGTTTTGAAGGTGACCAATGCAATCCGTCCACCTCGCATAAACGCCTATTGCGGGGGCTCAAAGAGTCCCTAGTCACAGGTCTATTGATGCACGGGAAAACAAAATCCTTTACTGAATCGTGAAGCTCAACAGGTATCTCCCCATCAATTTCAAAAAACCATCCAACCAATCCATTCTCCTCAGCACTGTCAATGTTGGGGAAATGGGGAGCTTGAGGGTCATTGAGCCATTTATAGTCACTGCAAGGTAGCGCATAATGGGACATGGCCGAGGGGTAGAGAGAATTCATATCAAGAAAACTGCATCCGATTTTGTCCCCGTCTTCGCTCCAGTTGGATCAGTTTCCAAGATACGATCCCCGTGAAAAATGTATCCACCCCTCATTGACCTTTCGATGAACAGGTGCTGATCAATGTCAGTAATTAGCCCAATTTTTCCCCACTAATTTTTAGGATGAGGTCCATCACCAAATGAGGAGATGAAAAATAATAGCCCAAATCAAGATTAAATTCCCCATAGATTTTGTCCGTATTTTTACACATAATGTCTAACAAAGTTAACACATCACTCGAAAAATACAGCTTGCAGTAGTCAAACCCATTTTTACACCCTCCCTCTGCCCACACTTTTTTAGCAAAACTGTATTCATCGGGGGTGCACCTACGATCGTGTAGACTTTCGTAAAACGATTCAATCGATGGAATAGTTTTCTCCGTGAATCTCGACATGGAAAATAATAATCATATGGATATATGCCCTTGACCGTCAACAAATCATATAAATCATTTGGTAATTGTTGCTTGAGAAGGGGGAAAGCGTTGCAACCGTCATCGTTTTTCTGCACATGAATTAATTCGCTCAATGATTTGGGGAAAAAAACTGTAGGAATCTAAAAAGCGAATTTTATTCGTGTACTCAACATCGTCTTCAACAAATTTCCACATAAATTCCAAAACAAGCAACTTTTCCGATGATTTAGGAATGATTTTGTAGGAAAAGCTGTCTATCACCCATGCATAATCCACTAATCCATTTCTTTGAAGATGTGTCATTGCTGGTAGCACATACTTCAGATCGTAGCTAGAGTTATGTATAAAAACCAGAAGAAAGAGTTGCTGTTTAATTTTTAAATTACATGAATTGTGAGCCTACCCCCGAAAGTTACTTTTTTCCGTTGAATCGGGATCAATAAGGTGATTGCGATCCTGAACAGCGTATTTTGGGGCAAGAGCACTCCTACAAAACCAACAAATTGTCCTCTTTTCTAGTGCCAGTTGCTCCTTATCTGATA
>JAQQPU010001038.1:61302-78314 GCA_029168905.1 Artemia sp. Kazakhstan ARC1039
GACGGGCATGCGTATAGGAACACGCATCTATTTTGTGTTCCTTGACTATATTTGGCCTTGATGGGTCTGATACCTCCACCAGTCTTGATTCACAATCTAAACACACTTTATAAACTTGTAGCAGGGAATTTTGGAAATTTTTAAACTGTAAAGTATCTTTGCCTTCTGCCGGCATTTCAATTCTTTGATTGCCATAAATTTTGCAATGTCTCATGTGATCCGAGAATATTCGCTCAGATCTAAATGAAGAAAGGCACATGGGGCAATAGAGACATTCTCCTTTCTTCGTGCCTTGGGATAAGAGTCGACTTATTGCTGTAACGGGGAAGAAATGACCATAGGAATTTACATCTTTGGGGGTCTCGTAAATAACCCAAACCCAATTTTTAACATTATCTACCAACGGTGTCCTAACTGAATATAAACCCCTTTTTTATTTGGTTTCTTTCCCCAATTTACAAATTCTGTGTCATACTGGAGAACAACCACCCCCAACCCAAGATTTTCATTTGCTTTTTCAAATATGGTTATTTCTTTCAAGGACACCGGATACTTCCCCTCTAAACAATCAAAATTTACTTTAGGGAAATTTTCTCCACCGTTACGAGCAAGTCCGTCGAGATTTTTCATTGATGTATCTATTCTTAATGTTTTATGAGCTGCTAATAAAAATGCATATTTAAAGCATTGCAGCCCCGTTTCAAAATTGAAACTCTGAACCCCTTTGGTAGCCGACAAATCTGGGTGGCATTTTATTCATCGACTACCCGCTCCCCCCTTAAAATAAAGTATTTTTTAAAACTACTGAGATTCAGATCCATTTGTTCAATGTATAAAATTGTGGACCCACTTCCCCTCTCGTTAAACGTGTCCAAAGTTGATATTAATTTATTTACCCAGTTGAAAAAGTTACCCTCAAATTCATTTAGACCAGGGTAAAAAGACTGATTGCCAGTTGAAAAAAGAAAATAAAAAATATCCCCAGATGTCCCCTTTTGTAAATAAACTTTTTGATTTACTGATGCTTTAATCCCCCCTTGACCCCCCATTTCTGAATCTGAATCTCAATTTGTGCTCGAATTCGGTTGATGTAGCTATGAAGAACATTTACAGGGTCTGTTAAAATAACCCCACCGTCAATCACGCTTTCTTCGGGAGGGTTAAAATTACCCTATATTTTTGTAAGTGACCTAGAGCAGACGCTAACAAATATAATTCACGTGGTTCAGGGGATATGGCACTATTTTCAAGTCCTGCACCTATTTGCAAAGGACCCAATTCACTAATTATAAAACTATCGTCAAAAATGTCCCCGGAAAAATTAGGTCCAACAATTTGCATAAGACTGTTTATTTCTTCAGTTGTAAATTGAAAATCCAGGGGGGAATTAAATGCCATACCTTCACTAACATCATCCGGCGAGAGGGGACAATTACCCCTGATACTTTGAAGTCCCGGGCCAGGGAAGGAGGAAGTTTTCACAGCTTCCCCCTGAAACTAGAAAATGTATGGATTAAGTTTTATCACAATTATAGGACACTTTTTTTATCAATTTTTTTTTCTTAATTGGATTCGAATTTATCAAACAAATGCGTAATAAATTACATTTTTTTTTGCTTATAGCATTATTTATCAAACAAATGCATAATAAATTAAAAATTTTGTTAGTAACATAGACACAAACACACAATAAAATAGTGAAAATCATTACGTTATTATTGAATTTGCAATATTCATTATACTATCTCCATGAATTATCGGGTAGACAGAAAAATAAGCGGCGCATGTACTGCTCACACACTCCTTCAAATTGAACACACACACTCTCGCACACACACACGCTCACACACATACACACATACACACACACACAAAAAAAACATCGCAACGTTTGACTAATAGCAATAAAATAAAATAAAAAAGTCAACAAAATAATTGTCTTAATACCCCATTAAAAAAAACTTGATTCTTTTTCCTACAAATCTAGCCATCCATAAGAAATAGCGATCAGACTAGAAGCAGATTCCTTTTCATACAAATCTACCCCCCCCCCCTTCATAGATAATTCATTAGTATCAAGAGTGTTTGGCTAATAACAATAAAGTAAAGTACATTATAAAACTATTTGTCATTAGTTCAGCAAGAAGCAATAACCTACTTTTCATGAAGCATTTCATGTCTAGTTAGATGTTTACCTCCTACTAAAGTCATGTATCAATATTAAGGCACTATCTGATTAAGGTTTTTTTTTACCCCACCCCTACACACCTTTTTTTCTTCAATAATTACCCCCTTTAGTAAAAACACACACGCGAATACAAGTAGCTGCTTATAAATTGTTAGCCGAACAAATAATGATCGTTTAATTTTTCTTAAATTAAGACTTCAAATGAAATATGGAAAAAAAATCACGAGAAGCTCCTTATTTCATTGAAGAATACACGAAGCAAAGGCGAGATTTTCATATGCTAAGTTTTGTTACACCTTGAAGGAATCTGCATTTGATTAGGCTAAGAGGCGCGTGCTGACCCAGTTTTTTCTTTAGTATATGAACGCCAACTTTAGTACATGAACGCCATCTCTGAGTCGAATGTAAAAGTTAAATTATCAGCAACTTGTTTAAAAAATTTGTAAAACGAAATTGTGAGTGCGCTATAAAGTTGAAAGCTATCTGATAAATGGTGCTTAAAGTGGAGCTTACAGCTAGCTGGGTAGAAACCGCTCGTGGGGCATAGTGGATCGCGCTATCTCTCCTCAAGTTCAAGCTAGTCTCCCCAACGTGCTTTAGTGTTTTATGCGACTGGTCCTTTTGGGAAGAATGGAATTCTTGAGGATTTTGAATATTATCTACCATAACCAATAAATAATCTAATGTCGATATATCCAAATTATCAGGAGACGGTATGCCACCTTCCCCTAGAGTAGCTTCAAAATTGAACTCTTCTCTGTAATTGAGATTTGGCCGTTTTTGACTTGACTGTATTCGCGTGGTTCCCGATGGGCCAGTTATCTTCACTTGTTGCATTGGAGCAACGCTGTTAGCCTTAGCTCTCTTTTCCGGGGGGGAGTAATTGTACAAATCAAACTCCTCTTCCTTAAAAAGAAGACAAAATTTAGTATGGAAAAAACAATTCCCTTTTTTACAGAAGAAAAATTAGTCTGCAAAAAGAATTTCCCTCTCCCTCCCTCCCCCTTACTTTCCATGCAACGAAATAGTTTTGTTTTTTCAACTCGCAACGATGGTGTTAGAATTACTTCCCCGTCTTACATTTTTATAAAAGCCTCTTAATCATGGAATTCAATTGATAAATATCTGTCTAATTTGGCCAAAAAACAATCTCTCTTTTTTCAAAGCGTTTAGAATTACATGTTTCCATTCCTTTGTTTTCTTAATTCAGATAATGCGCTTGCCAAATGATGTTTTGGAATCGCTCCCTCTTGTAAAAAGGTTAAACACAGATGGTTCTATTTAAGCTGATAAAGAAAGCTCATTTCAAATGCACAATGGAAAAATGAAATTTTTTTTAACGAAAACAACTGTTTCAAAACAATTACAATCGTTACCAAAGGGGGGGGAGATTTTATTTAAATGGAAAAAATAGCATACTTTGCGTTTTCTATCAAATATACTCATCATATTTTAAGGTTTTGTATTGTTGGAGGGGGGAGGGGGGCTAAGTCCCCCTCAAATTTGAAATTACTGGTAAATGCTTTTTATCTGAAAATAAATTAAGAAATTCGGTAAACTATACTCACGTTGAAAATAGAAATATCCATTGTTTCAAAGTTAATAATATTCAGTGTACTATACGATATTTTAAAACATAATGAAAATTAAATTGTAGTGCATGAACATTTTATACGGAATTTCAAGGACGAATAAAAGACGGATGTTGAGTTACATAATTTCGTGCATACTCCCAAAACATGTTTGACTACTTTTTACCAAAAAAAAACCTGTCTGCTTAAGTTATATAATTTCGATCGTACTCTCAAAACATGTGGGACCACATTATATCTTGCCAAATTAAAACAAAAATGCGCATGTGATAATTCCATATGCAATTGACAACATTAGCAATAACCAGTCTGGTAATCTGCCTTGGAAAGGTGCCATGGAACGTGGAATTCCTATACGGGCATCAGAATTCCATATATACACCCTACTGACATTTCTATGAAGGGGGTGCCAGATTTCCAAGTATTATTTATAAAACGATCAGAAATTAAATTTAAAAAAAAGTTTTTTCAACTGAAAATAAGAAGCAACATTAGAACTTAAAACGAACAGAAATTATAACGTATATGAGGGGGTTCTCACCCAAGTCAATACCTCGCTCTTTACGCTACAGTTTTTTTAGTGCTTTCAAAAGAGCTATCTATTCTAACTAAACGGCCTTTGTGATTCAGGGGTTTGTAAATTAAATTTGTTTTTAACTTTTAACGTAAAGAGCGAGGTATTGACTAAGGGGAGAACCCCCTCATATACGTAATAACATATACGTAATAAAAAAAACAATAAAAAAACAAGCGATACGGCTCAATAGTGATCGAAAATTTTAAAAACGGACTTTTGATGTCAATAAATGTATAAAGAGAATGGGTTTATAATGCTGATTCTAAATATATAAACTTTATTAAGTTTAGTATTACTCATCAAAGGCTACGAGCCTGAGAAAATTTACCCGATTTTTTAAAGAGGAGGGAAACATCGCCTACAAGTGAAAGAATTTTAATGAAAATCACACCGTCAGATTCAGCGTATCAGAAATACTATTACATAGGTTTCAAGATCATATCTGCAAAAATCTGCAACTTTGTATTTTTTGCTAGAAGAAAAATATACGAATATAGAAGTTAGTTACGTAAGTTAATTTGTAAATTACGTCATAACCAAATTTAGAGACATCCATTTAGCAAAAGAAAAGTAAAATTTTTATGCAAATTTTGTTTACTTATTCAATGACGGTGAGCCAAAATAAAAGTTGCATTAACTAAAAAACGATCAGAAATTAAATAAAAAAACAAGTTTTTTAAACTAAAAGTAAGGAGCGACATTAAAACTTAAAACGAACAGAAATTATTCCATATATGAAAGGGGCTGTCCCCTTCTCAATGACTTGCTCTTTACGCTAAAGATTTTATTGTTTAAAAAAAATAGAGTTATGAGAAAGTCAAACTTTAGCGTAAAGAGCAAGGCATTGAGGAGAGGACAGCCCCTTTCATATACGGAATAATTTCTGTTCGTTTTAAGTTTTAATGTCGCTCCTTACTTTCAGTTTAAAAAACTTGTTTTTTTATTTAATCTTGCAGTAAAAGGTCAAGTTCAGTATAGTGTTGTATTATTCTTATTATTTCTATTTTATAAACAATGAGGCTCTTGTCATTGCAGCATAAAAATCCTTGGCGTGAGAGTCACAAACTTCTTCAATAAATAAACCACAGTTAAGCATTTGAATTAGATATCTCCTATGTAGCTTACAAGGGTTGTACGATCGGTACCTACTGTCAAACCATTAGGAATCATAAATTTTTACAAGAATAACTTCTAAATTCGTAGGAACAGAGGAGACGAGTGTGAAAAATGGTCACTACTCACTTTCAGAATAGAACTAACTGATTAAATACGATAATCCTTTAAACTCATTATTGTGAAATTTATTCGTCCTGAGTCAATACGGAAAATTTCAACCCTTTCCAGCCTGTAGGGAAAACACGACAGCAGGAGACTCAACGGTACTTTTGCATTAGATGGTCACTTCTATATACTGCTAAAGAAGTCAAGTTTGGTTAATGCTAATGAAATAAAATAGGATGAATATATAACAGTTTACAAATAAATTTGGGCTATATGTTTGCACATTAGGGGGGGGGGGTAAAGCATAGCATATATTAAATACGTAACGTAACCTAACTTTACCTAGGTACCTCCCTCCCCTAAACCCCTCCAAAAAACGGTTTAAATATCATAAACAAAATGAAAACCACGCTTTGGATTGCATTTCTTTATAGCGCTCTCTTGCAGTTAACTCGTCTGGTGGATTTTTCGTGACTAGTTGTGGCGTAGAGAACTCTGTTTTGGATAAAACCCTGTTTTACATTGTGGGTAATTTCCTAGTGGACACTTATTTGAAGACTTTTTATAATCGGCTTATCTATGGCTTGTTTATTTTGACCGCTGTGATTTCCCCTTGGAACAATTATTTTAGCTCAGTGTTGCTGATTATAAGTTGCCAATAGAAGATTTAACTAAGCAAATCTTGTAAGCAATATTCAACTTTTTCTTAAGGTGCGTCAACAGTACCACGTTGTTTTCGGGACGTCGACGGAAATGGAGGACAAATAGAGGGAATAATTGATACAGGCGTCGGATTTTTCACACCAGAATAAATTCCGAAAGCAAAAGAATCGCTCCATAAACTAATGCAGTTTACAACACGCTGTAAAATTCACGCAAAAGATTAAGAGAATTTTACGGAAATTTGCAGATGGATTCACCAAGCTCACGCCAAGAAGACCAAATTGCCGACCTTTGTTATTAATTCTTCCTCCTCAGTCCCAACTACTAGTAAAAGCTACTGCAGTAACCGTTGCTATTAAGGTGAATGAATTGTCAGTAGAATGCTAATAATGAATTCTGGACCTTTACGTTCCTTCCGGTACTATTCTGGACCTTTACGTTCCATCCTGTGCTATTTGGTATTGTGTAATATGTTATGAAGGACAAGTTTTTGAAATAATTTATGTAGGCCAGATTTCTACTTCATAATATATATGGTTATACATGCCTTTTAGGGTAAATCCGTGTCAGAAAACCGGTGTGTCTTGTTTATGTGTTAATATATTCAGTTTTTTTTAGTATAAAATAGAGTTTCAAATTATAATTTTATACAGTTTGAATACTTCATTCGTTCTATTGATATATATATGTTACGATCATTTACATTGGTAGAGATATGGAATGTTCTAAGTGACTTCTGGTGAGTAAAATTTTCTTATATTATAATAAAAAAAGAAATCCATTTTTGTCTAGTCATTAATTTAAGGAAGAATTTCCTTTACCTTCCTTACTTACACTTTTTTTCACCGTGCTGTTACCTCTTTTAAAAAGCTTCCTATGTTAATTAAAACAGTCCATGTGTTTCAATTTTAATAAATATTCAAAAAAAAGAGAGGCAGGTTCACTTCGATTTTGGCTCATTGTACATGAAAAATTAAAACAGAATTTGCATATTAGTTTTGGCAGATTTAATCCGGATATGAAGGGTTTCCCCCTCCTCAATATCATGCTCATTACGCTAAAGCTGTTAGCACTTTCAAAAAAGCTTCCTATTCTACTTAAAAAGTCCCTGTTTTTTTTTCTTCAAATTTCAGTAAATATTCAAACAGGGCAGTCAGTTTCGCCATAAAATAATCAAATCGCTTTACATCCTTCTACCTGAAAAGGGTGTTAATATTGAAACAGGGCAGGTAGTTTCACCAATAAAATAATCAAATCGCTTTACATCCTTCTACCTGAAAAGGGATGTTTTCCCACTATCTGATTAAGAGCATGTTTACACATTAGTTGGCTAAATGGCTTTCTCAAAATTGAGTTACGAATTAACTTACGAATTAACTTACATAACGAAACTTCTATATTTATATGTTTTTATAACATGTATTAAGGAGTTTACCCCTAGTCAATACCTCGCTCTTTATGCTAAAGTTCGAATTTTGTTTGAATCACGAACTATTGAATCACAAAGGCCGGTTAATTATAATAGATACCTCTTTTGAAAGTGCTAAGAAAAAACTTAGCGTAAAGGGGTGAGGTATTGACTAGAGGGCTAACCCCTTCATATACTTAATAATTTTTTGGTTTAGGTTATGTCAAGGAGTCTTCTTTCTTCCTTTTTTCTGTGATTTTAAGTATCTTGCAATTTAGGTATATAAAGTTTTAAAAGCTTTGCATATAAAATTGAAAAAGATCTATAATTGTCAACTTTTTGTGTTTGGTACTATGGATTTGAAAGGCCCAGTGCCCTCCATTAATATTCTGAATAAGTAAGAATTGAACTAGCTAATTGAATTGTGTTGTTTTTTCAACTTTTGGGAGTTTGGTACTGTGGTATTGAAGGGGCAGTGCCCTCTCATAAGCTAAATAGTTTGAAAACTGAAAATGATTTTTATTTTAGAATGCTGTTGATCAGCCATCGCAACAAAAGCGAGCAAAATTGGATGAATCCCAGGACAACAATGAGACAGGATTAATCGAATCATTAAATGCAATCAGGCAAAGTGTAATTCGCTTCGCACCACATTCCGAAGGAGAGAAGGAATCTAGCGAGCTAGCTATGATTTTCGACGTAAGTGTAAATACATATTCTGAAAATATTTTAATAATTTATTAAATAGATATCTTCTACGCTTGAAGCGAATAATGCTCTTTGGGCGATTGAGTTGTAAAAAATATAGGACGCAATGTAGCTGAATTAGCATATATATATTTGGGATAATGAGATGAAAGAGCCTTCTGGGTGTTACAAATTTATAGCCTCGTCAGCTTCATCTATGCTTGAGATATCTAGATTATTTTTATTTTTATTCTTGTTCTTTTTTTTGTTTAATGGAGTTTTCTACTTTTCTTTGAAAAACTTATTTTGTAGAAAAAGTATTTTTAATTAATTCTTTATAAAAAACGCATGAAGTGAGTAATACTCTTTGGCGATTGAGATGTAAAAAAATAGGGGACGCAATATAACTGAAATTAGCATGTATATTTGGGGGTAATGAGATGCATGAGTCTTCTGGGTGTTACGAATTTATAGGCCCGTGAGCTTCGTCTATGCTTGTGATATTTAGATGATTTTAATGGAGTTTTCAACTTTTCTTAGAAAAAAACTTATTTTGTAGAAAAAGTGTTTTTAATTAATGCTTTATAAACGACGTTTGAAGCACAAGGATGGTTCAATTAGAACAATAAGTAACTTTTTTTTGAATATTCGTCTTCGATATTTAACCGATTTTTAATGTTTAAATTTTTGTGTTAATAATTCTAGAGTGTGTTTCGTTTAACACAGACAAGTTCCGGGGGTAATGTTTGAAGAACTTCATAATTTTTGAAACAATCAAAAGAAAAAATCTTAGATGACGGTGAAGGCTACTTTGATAATAAAAGTTGTTACAAGAGTTGCCATCGGGGATATTTACCTAAGCTTTAATTCTTAAATCGTTTGTAATTTTTTTAAATATTTTCCTTTGAAAAGAAAAATTGTGTCCTGCGGAACTGGTACTTTAATCGTTGATATGGAGGGAGAAAAAAGTTCTTCTTGCAATGATTTATTTAGTCCAGGTTTACTGCTACCAGCACTTCAATCAAATCCATCACCAAGAAAAATAGGAAAATTCGGATTGTCGAGAAAAGGGAGAAAGTTACACCAGCACCAGCAACCAATGTATGGGATGCATGCCCATTAAGCGAGGCTGAAGAGCAATGCTTCATAGAACATACTGCCTCGGTTGAACGATGGTCGGGTTTTATTGAGACATACAATCAAGAGGGGCAGGCACTAGAGTTGGATCCCTATTTTGCATTTTCATTCTGAAAATTATATTTTTTTCGAATAAAACCATTAGTTTTATATATCATTCTCTTGCTCTAACTTATCCTCTAAGAATAAGACTTCATTTTCCTGACTAAACCAAATATACTTTTAACATGTTCAGTTGCCATTATGAAACACATATGCCAATGTAACTTTGTTTCTTTAAATTGATCAGGTGGTGGGACAATGACTATGAAAAATTGACATAGTTTATTAACTTTATAAAAATAATGGTTATTTCAAATAAAAAAATAAGCCCCTTTTTTCTATTGATTAATGAATTAGCAGTGCCATTGGATCATGAAACATTAACATTTACTGAACCAATTCTAGCAACACCAATGGAGTTTAGAGACGAACCTTCATTAGTTCTAAACAATATGGAGTGGCATAGAGGTTTTCTTAATGATTGTTTTGGGAATATGGCTAGCGTAGATGATTTAACTTGTGACATTGACATGATAGAGGATCCGGAGTGGGCAGATAGATTCATGCGTGAGCATTTAGGCGATTTTAGTCGTGCAACTGAACCGGGTCCTCATATAAAAATTACGTCTCAGGACAATACAGGCTGGCTCGATCAGCTGTCCCCAAACACACTGGAAGACATGCTAAAGAGCCTATGGGACTTTATGCCGTCTCCATCCAATGTAATTGAACAGACGGAGGGTGGTGTTATTGACAATTCTATGTCACTCCCACCATTCCGCTTAATGATACACCTAGTGCTAAAAATAGTAGTAGTAGTAGTAATACAACAATACAAATTGTTGGATTTAATTTTTCCGGGGACATTTTTGACGATAGTTTTATAATTAGTGAATTGGATCAAATAGGTGCAGGACATGAAAAAAGTAGCACCCGGAACTACGTGAATTTTATTTGTTAGAGTCTGCTCTAGGTCCCTTACAAACTCATAGGGTAGATTTTAACCCTCCCGAAGAAAACGTGATTGACGGTGGGGTCATTTTAACAGACCCTGTAAATGTTCTCCATAGCTACATCGACCTAATTCGAGCACATATCGAGATTCAGATTCAGAAATGGGGGGCGGGGGTCAAGAGGGGGTTAAAGCATCAGTAAATCAAAAAGTTTATTTACAAAAGGGGACATCTGGGGATATTTTTATTTTCATTTTTTAACTGGCAACCAAACTGTTTATCCTGGTCTAAATGAACTTGAGGGCAACTTTTTCAACTGGGTATATAAATTAATATCAATTTTGGACACGTTTAACGAGAGGGGAAGCGGGTACACAATTTTATACATTGAATACATGGATCTGAATCTCAGTAGATTTAAATAAAAACTTTATTTTAAGGGGGGCGGGTAATCTAAAAATAAAATGCCACCCAGATTTGTCGGCTACCAAAGAGGTCCAGGGTTTCTATTTTGACACGGGGCTGCAATGCTTTAAATATGCATTTTTGCAGAAGCTCATAAAACATTAAGAATAGATTCATCAATGAAAAATCTTGACGGACTTGCTCGTAACGGTGGAGAAAATTTCCCTAAAGTAAATTTAGACTGTTTAGAGGGGAAGTATTCAGTGTCCTTGAAAGAAATAACCATATTCGAAAAAGCAAATGAAAATTTTCGGTTAGGTGTGGTAGTTCTCCAGTATGACACGGAATTTGTAAATGGGGGAAAGAAACCAAATAAAAAAGGGGTTTTATATTCAGTTAGGACACCGTCGCTAGATAATGTTAAAAATTGGGTTTGGGTTATTTACGAGCCTCCCAAAGATGTAAATTCCTATGGTCATTTTTCCCCGTTACAGCAATTAGTCGACTCTTATCCCAAAGCTAGAACAAAGGAGAATGTCACTATTGCCCCATGTGCCTTTCCTCATTGAGATCTGAGCGAACATTCTTGGATCACATGAGACATTGCAAAATTCATGGCAATCAAAGAATAGAAATGCCGGCAGAAGGCAAAGATACTTTAAAATTTAAAATTTTCAAAAATTCCCTGCTACAAGTTGATAAAGTATGTTTAGATTGTGAATCAAGACTGGTGGAGGTATCAGACCCATCAAGGCCAAATATAGTCAAGGAACACAAACTAGTTGCGTGTTCCTATGCACATGCCCGTCGCGATTCTAATAATAAAATGCAGTTGGAAGAGTTTTTTTGGCTATGGATGAGGAGGGTAGCATGGAAAAGTTATTGGTAGCTTTAATAAAAACAGCAAACTGTGCAATTTCACGATTGCGTCACACCAACTACCCAATGTCATTATCAGATAAAGAGCAGCTGGGACTAGAAATGGGGACAATTTGTTGGGTTTGTAGGAGTGCTCTTGCCCCAAAAGACGCGGTTCAGGATCATAATCATCTTATTGACCCCAATTCAACGGGAAAAAGTAAATTTCGGGGGTGGGCTCACAATTCATGTAATTTAAAATTAAACAGCAACTCTTTCTTCCGGTTTTTATACATAACTCTAACTACGATCTGAAGTATGTGCTACCAGCAATGTCACATCTTCAAAGAAATGGAACAGTGGATGATGCATGGGTGATAGACAGCTTTTCCTACAAAATCATTCCTAAATCATCGGAAAAGTTGCTTGTTTGGAATTTATGTGAAAATTTGTTGAAAACGACGTTAAGTACACGAATAAAATTCACTTTTTAGATTCCTACGGTTTTTACCCTAAATCATTGAGCGAATTAATTCAAGTGCAGAAGAACGATGACGGCTGCAACGCTTTCCCCCTTCTCAAGCAACAATTTCCAAATGATTTATATGATTTGTTGACGGTCAAGGGCATATATCCTTATGATTATTATTGTTCCATGTCGAGATTCGCCGAGGAACCTATTCCCTCGATTGAATCGTTTTACGACAGTCTACACGATCGTAGGTGCACCCCCGATGAATACAGTTTTGCTAAGAAAAGTGTGGGCAGAGGGAGGGTGTAAAAATGGGTTTGACCACTGCAAGCTGTATTTGTCGAGTGATGTGTTAACTTTGTTAGACATTATGTGTAAAAATACGGACAAAATCTATGAGGAATTTAATCTTGATTTGGGCTATTATTTTTCATCTCCTCATCTGGTGATGGACCTTATCCTAAAAATTAGCGGGAAAAAATTGGGTTAATTACTGACATTGATCAGCATCTGTTCATCGAAAGGTCAATGAGGGTTGGATATATTTTTCACGGGGATCTTATCTTGGAAACTGATCCAACTGGAGAGAAGACGGGGACAAAATCGGATGCAGTTTTCCTTGATATGAATTCTCTCTACCCCTCGGCCATTTCCCATTATGCGCTACCTTGCGGTGACTATAAATGGCTCAATGACCCTCAAGCTCACCATTTCCCCAACATTGACAGTGTTGAGGAGAATGGACCGGTTGGATGGTTTTTTGAAATTGATGGGGAGATACCAGTTGAGCTTCACGATTCAGTAAAGGATTTTGTTTTCCCGTTCATCAATAGACCTGTGACTAGGGACTCTTCGAACCCCCGCAATAAGTGTTTAGTCGAGTCAGACGGAATGCATTGGTCACCTTCAAAACAAAAACTTATTGCTGACCTTCTGCCGAAAAAAATATTGTTGTACATCATGTGACTTTAAAATGGATGTGCAACAACGGTTTCATTGTCACAAAGGTTCACAGAGCGCTCCAGTTTAGTCAAAAACCCTATCTGAAAAAGTTTATTGACACTTTTGTCAAGAAACGTTCTGAAGCACAAACGAAAGCTGAAAAAGAAATTTATAAGCTCATTTTGAATTCGGCTTTTGGTAAAATGTGTGAGAGTGTTCGCAATAGGAATTGTTGTGACGTCGTGACCGATCCCAGACAATGTGTCCGAATTATTGCCGATCCAAATTATACTTCCTTCATGATCATTGGCCCGGACATGGTACTATTGAATAGAAAAAAAAAGAAGCATTGTCCTGAATAAAAATATTGCTGCAGGCAGTGCGATCTTGGAGATCTCTAAAAAGCTCATGTTGGAATTCTACTACAATGTGGCTATAGTAAAGTGGCCGGAGAAGGGGCAAGTAGAGGTCTGCTACGGGGACACAGATTCTCTACTGTTAAAAATAAAAATCCCAAATCTAATTGATGACTTGCCACACGGCGAAATTATCAGCTCACAGATGGAGTACACCAATTGGAGTGGGCTTTACCCAGAGCTAATGAAACGTCGGGCACCAAATCAGCTTTTATTTTTTAAATCAGAAACGGGAAGCGACATGATTTCCCGTGGTATGTTTGTAAGTCCGAAGGTGTACTTTATACAGACACACGACGAGGAAATCAAGAAACGTTGCAAAGGAATACCCACGCACTATGTGGATAAGAATTTCGACATGGACATCTATAGGAATAGTATTCCTGAAAACACAATTCCACGAGCCAAATTTCTGTTAATTCGTTCCCTCAACTACAGGAACTTTACTGTAAATGTAGAAAAAATTGCCATGCGTACCATTTCCGACAAGGTCTATGTATGTCAAGGCGGTGTGACTACCCTCCCTCTTGGGCACTATTTAATTTCAGACCGGGCCGAATGGGTTATCCATAGGGAAAGTCCCGGTTTGAAAAAAGTCCAATAAATTTTTCCCCAAAACTTTTTTTTTTGGGGGGGGGGCCTCGCGGCCTGGGGGGGTCGGGCGCCAGCGGGGAGCGCAACGCCAGCCACTACCAAAGTTATGTTTTTTTACTTAGAGCAGATTTTTTTTGTAAATATACATATTTCATTTAAATTAAAAAGTGTTATTATTTTAAGTGCTTTATTCTAATAAATGTTGTATTTTTTCTATAAATAGATAAAAAAAAGTGTATTTATTTAAGTGTTTTTTCTCTGTGCCTATGTAAATGTTGTATTTTTTATTATAAATAAATTAAAAAAAGTGTATTTTTTCATGTTTAATGTGCTTTTTTTTCAATGTAGTATTTTTTAAGTATTTTTACTTTTTTATGCATATAATAAAAGAAAATATGATTCTTTATTCGTCTTCTTCTTCTTATTATTATTATTATTCTTGAACGGAGTAGTAGTAGTAGTAGTAGGGAAATTATTTAGTCATTAGACAGCTATAGTCTACAGTTAATTGTCAAGGTGAACTGTTGAAGGGAACATGTATCAATTTAAAACACCATTCAGATCGTTTCTGTGTGGGCCCTCAATGTCAGGCAAAACAACACTCTTAACTAAAATAATTAAAAATTGCGATAAAATGTTTGAGGAAAAGCTGAAAAAAATCTACTATTATTACAGTATTTGGCAGGAGTCATACGATAAAATAAAAACAATTGCCACCACGGGATTGGTGCAGATACAATTCATAAAGGGACTTGATGTTTTCAGCATTATTGAACCAAACTCTTGGCTGATCATTGACGATCTGGCTGAATCTATTGAACAATGGTCTCTGGAAAGGCTACAACTGTTCACTGTTCGCTCTCATCATGAACAGATTTCCGTTACTCTGGTTCTACACAATCTCTTTCATCAGAGCAAATGTATGAGAACACTTGCATTGAACTGCACCTACTATATCATCTACAGAGTTGTTCGTGATTCTAGCTCGCTAATAACTCTCAATAAACAAATATATCCAGGCACCCCTAAATTTCTGCTCTCAGCATACAATCAGGCAACTAATAAACCCTACGGCTATATCCTATTAGATCTTAATCAAAATACACCCGAGGATCTGCGTGTAGTCACAGATATTTTCGACAATGAAATTACAGTATATCTTGCCGTGAACACTAAAAAGACCTATTAGTTGCTATCATGATACTGAAGAAACTACATGAAAATAGACATCTTTTTTCAGTTCTAAGCACTTCAAAACCCTTGCTTAGGAAATTCATACTCAAATGTGGTATTGACAATGATTTCATTAATCGAATATCTGAACTTTGTTTAAATTTGACGAGGGTAATGTTCAAGTGCCAGAAGTAGTTAAGCAACAGGCAAAGCAACATCGTTCCATTGTACGTACATTGGCCTCTAAAAACAAAGGAAATAATTTGAAAAAGAAACGCCTTCTTCAGGCGGGCGGTAGCTTTTTAACACTTTTACTGCCAATAATTGCAGGACCTGTAAACAGTTTTTTCTGGTGAGAATGGCAAAACCCTATAAATTGACTCAAATAGAACTCGCCCTCTCACCCATGGAACACTTTGAGAGCAATCTGAGTAAATTCCTTGACAACGAGAATATTGAGGAAGATAAAAAACTGCTTTTACTTCAAGATGCACTTCGCCGAGTGGACAAACATAAGCCCTATCGGTCGAAGGCCACTGCTGCTATTGATCACAAAAAATAATCATCTCCTCAAGATTCTGCTGCTGGAACACAATTAAAGAAGGAGGAATTGGATTCAATTGTATTGAAAATCGGAAATAATGCCCCAATCAAATCGTGAACAAAGTAAACGGCTCCTAACCTATCTCATGGAAAGTGTTCAAGATCATATTCAAGTTGAGAGCAATGGGAAAGGGATTATAATTCAGGGCAAGAGCTATAATCTACTTGATTTAATCTATGATATGGTTTGAAATCGCAAAGGACTATTATCATTTGACGCTCATCTATACAACTTTCTAAATACATTAAACTTCCCCAAAAGTCTTATTAGCAATAGACAAATTCTAAAAAAAATAAATGAACATGCATCAGTAACAACAACAACACCATTAAAACATGAAGAAGAAGAAGAAGAAGAAGAAGAAGAAGATTTTAAATCAAACTTGGAAAATACTAGCACACCTAGTGGAAAAAAATTGACAATGGTGGCGAGGAAAAACGAAAACGTATCATGTCACCATCACCAACCACAACTAGTATACAAAAGGGTAGCGGACGTTACACAACGTGTTTACGTTCAAAATGGTTGAAGTTCTGGAATGTTTTTATGAAAATATTGGTGAGGCGGGGAGTTTAAGTTCCCCCACCACTCTTTCCAAAGTCACTGGTGTTCACACTAAAAGTGTACAAGACTATCTACCAAATGAATCAAGTTACACTCTGCATAGAAATCATAGACTTCGTGCCAATCAATATCGAAAAACTAAAGCCTTTTACCCACTGTATATAATGCAAGCAGATCTCCTGACTCTAGATGAGATTCAACGACGTCACAATACACCATACATGTACATTCTACTTGCAATCAGTGTTTTTAGTCGCTATGCATATGCAATTCCATTGCGATCAAAGAGAGGCGTTGAAGTTGCTCAGGCCATTGAAAGTATTCTCGAACAGGATTCATAAAAAAAATTCAAACGGATCGTGGTAGTGAATTTGTTAATCCCCGTGTTGCAAAAGTACTAGTGAAATATAGTATACTGCTCTAGCATAGTCATAGTCCTATAAAGGCTGCATTGGCCGAACGATTGATAAGAACTATTCGACTTTTAATTTCAAGATATTGTACATTGAAAAATAC
>JAQQPU010001038.1:78729-90618 GCA_029168905.1 Artemia sp. Kazakhstan ARC1039
TCTCCCCCACCATCAAAATTGACGGTGCATATGAAGTGGCTCTTGTTGACTGTATTCTCAAAAATACCTATGACATCCTGAGAAAGGATCGTGTGTATGATATAAAAGTTATACCATTCGATTGGACCCTCTTTGTCGACTATGAATGGATTGAAGCACTTAAATCTAGCAAATATCCACACCCTAAATTGAAATATATTGAATATGATGATATGAGAGATTTTTGTCGTACAATCAATAGAAAAATCTCATATCGTAGGAATGGTACATTCCATTTTAATTATTCATTGGAACATGATAGGATTTACATTACCTCACCTGTTGAAACCGAAATATTTATTCTCAATGACAATCTGAAAGACGTTCTTGGCTTTAAACAGAATATGATCAATGGGAAAAATGCTGTCACTGTTTACAGGATGGATCAAGTAATTTTTGCTGATTATCCACCTGGTTTCGCCTCGGACTCTTGCATATTTCTCTATGCATACTTTGTGGAAACGTCGAGAGTCGGTAATTCAAATGTCCCCCTCCTACGAGTTCTTGAACGAAAAACAACTCATGAACTTGTTCATCACTATAATATAAAGCATCTTCAGTATGTTCCTGTAAACACTTGGAACTCTGTCAGTTAACAATAAGAAGTGAATTGGGTGATCCTCTAGCAATAACAAAAGGCTTAGCAGTGATTACATGTCATTTTTGACCCATTGTCGGTGACAGCACAATCACCTAAAATGTACAATAAAAGAATTCCATTTGTCTGTCCCGATATTGATTGCTATGCTGATGCTTTGAGTCCACGTCAAATAGGCAATGGATTGGACTACTACAAGGGGCGTACTACAATGTCTGGCTATGGTCTTGGTAGCTGGTTTGCTAGGCTATTTCGTTCTACACTACCCCTTGCCAGAAAATATCTTGTACCTGCTGCATCAAATTTTGCTGCCTCAACACTACAAGACTGAGGGTCGGGCAAGAATTTCAAGGAGAGTGTTAAGGAAAATATTAGATCTTCAGCAAGAGCCGTTGGAGAGCAGTTAAAATTCGGCAAAATGGGGAGGGATTGAAAATGATGCGTGCGCGTCATTCACTTATCAGTCTCCACCCAGGCGGGAAACGAAGGACATCAACAAGGACTTTGAGGAATAAAACAAGGAAGACCAATAAGCAGAAGAAAAGAAAAAGATAGTTAGATCAAAGAAGGATTTCTTCTCTTAAGATGACTTATCTCCCCCACAAGGAATCATACCCATCAATCAGTTCCTCATTGAATCTATTCAATGCTGAAAATGTTGATGTCAGTGTCAAGTATGGCTACTATGAACAATTTCGCCCCCAACAACCCCTCTCGGAAAATATACACTTTCAAATATTTTCCAATGAAGACTATTTCATTGATTTGTCATCAACATTTATTGATTTAAATGTTGTGGTGAAGAAAAAGTCAGATAATACAACTCCAAATGCTGGCAATGGTCTCTCCTATGAAAACTGTATTCTACACAATCTGTTCAAACAAATTAATGTATTTATTAATGGAACATTGGTGAGCACTAGCAATAATTTATCCAACTATGCAAGCTATATACAATTTATGATGATGACACCAAAGGCGTACAAGGAGTTGAGAGGACAATCATTGGGCTTTGAATATCGATCAGGTTTTGATACTGACGGTGAGTTGACTACTGCAGTGACCCAGGAGTATCATCTGGTTTGAAAATTAAATCATGAGATATTCAATATATCCCAATGGCTAACCCCCAATGTCAAGATTGACATAAAGTTACAGATGGCCCCATCGAATTTCATTTTGAGAAAAACACTTCCTGCAGCACCCGATGCAAATGTCATTATCACATCGGCAATTCTCCACGTCCGAAAACAACAGGTTATGAGCTCTGTTGCATTGACAGTGGAAAAGCTAAGAGCCAATGGTAACAACATTAAACTTCTTGTCCCCCATACGATCGACAATCAACGTCACATTGCCACAGGCTCTCGAAGCTATAGCGATTCATCATTTATCAATCGAGAAATCCCATCAAAATTGGCTTTGGCCTTTGTGAAGAATGGCAGTGCCGTTGGATCCTGGACTGAATCCCCCATAATTTAAATTTTTTTGGTCTACCCAGCCTTGTGTGCAAAGTGAATGGTATTCCATTGTACACTGTATCATTTGACAAAAAATCCTATAGAACTTTGTTCGAGTTGACCATGCAATCCCTAGATCATGACTCTCAACTATTTGAAAATGGAATAACCGATTCAATGTTTTCAAAAACATCATGGGGTAATTGTTTTGGACTTGTCGGGGACTCAGGATATGAGCATAGTACGAACAGGGAATGTATGTTTAGAGTGTACATTTGCCGATGCTCTGACTGAGAGTATCACGCTAATATCACTGAGTCAATTTGAAACCTATTGGGAAATCACACCCGACGGCAGTGTTCTACTAGACCTAGCACCATGAACACAAACCAAATAATAGACGTATTTAGTATGGATCCATACATGCCTCAGTACAAGTCCTATTGCATACCTTCGGACTTCATTAAAAAATTCCAAGTATTAACAATACCCTAATCATTGTTAACAGCAGCCCATCGACTTTGAAGACCGGCCATTGGCTATGCTTCTTTCAAACAGCGAAGAATATTGAATTTTTTGATCCTCTTGGCCTATCGTATAAATTCTACACACTATACATCAGCAATTTTACTGAAAGCAGTGGGAAAACCACTATTCAAAATCAACAAAGAGTACAGGATTTGACGACTAAGACATGTGGCTTTCAAGCACTACTCTTTTTCATGTTCAGATGTCGTGGCTATACCTACAAGCAGTTTCTCGACATTTACGTTGACTTACCTCGATTGAACGACTTTCTAGTGGAAAATATACTTACAAGCGTATTTAATATTGATTTTAGTGCCCTATGAATAAAATGTTCTAAAAATGTATGTGAATTTGTTTATTAATAAAAATTTATATACATGATAAAACGACTTTTCTACTCTTTAGATTTCATCTTCTACTAGGTATTTGTCGACAACAACAACTAGAGCAGGTAGATTATCTCAATTCACAGTATATTGGTCCTGATGTACTGCAATGTCAGGGTCACATTTTCTACAATAGAGTATAAATTCACTCTTGTCATATCTCTTTGTATAGTCAATGATACTATTCTCATTCATTCTATAGAATCCACATGTTTCAATTTGCTTATTTGAAGCAATTTCACAAACAGTGTCCTCAAGTGGCGAATCACATTCCGTCACAGCAAAAAAAAATCAGTGGGTTTATTATCATAACACCCATTGTCTTCACAACGATGACGTAGAAACCATATTCTTTTGTTGTTCAAACAGTTGAATCGCTGACCCGGCTCTTCCTCCCAGAACAATCTAAAACCATAACGATACCAATCTCGTAGCAACAAACTAAAATCACGCTTAGGATTCTTTCCAATCATACCGGGATAGGTATTCCCCCACTGATTACATTTATCAAAATGGCAATTTGAGCATAGGTGCCCACTAGGATGAGAGTCACACACCTCTTCAAGACAGGAATTACAACCTTTAATTTGTACAGCATATTCTCAATGCAATTTACACGGGTTGCATAATTTACACTTTTCATCATACTCATCAATCATTGTGCAATTCTCACATGATGACCAGCTGCCCAGTGTGTACATACATAGCGGAAATGTATGGAACATTTTTTCATGTGTTGACACTCTCACCGCCACAATGAAACTGAGCTAGCAACAACAAAAAATTGTCTGAGATAGTTAGAGAGGAGTAAATCATCCTGGAATGCCATCTTTCTCATGAAAAAAGGCCTAAATTTCTAAACTAATGTTTAAATGCATATCCACAATATCATTTTACCGTGTCGTGATCAATATATCAAAAAATTGTGTAAATGCATTTGGACCACGACGTAGAAGCTTCATACAATAGTCTAATGATGGAGAATCAGTTTTCATTATATTGACAAGCATTACCTGAGAAAATATCTTCCTTTAAATAGACAGCTCTAGATAATCGTCATCTAGAATCAAATGTTTTTCCATAAGCACTAGATTCCCCATGATTCGCTCTTTCTCAAATCTATCCATTTTTTTTAGAGTCCTAACACTCTCACAACCAACTTCAGACTAACCAGATTTTTTTTTCTACTTAAAAAATATACGCTAGTCTACTATAGAAAGAAAATACCATTGATTTAGAAACAATTTTATTGAGCATAATTACAACAATAATATTCACTGATGTATTTTGTTCTCATCAATATATTTCGATAGGACATCTAATGCTGACCGAAGTTTATTTATATGCACAATACTCACTTTTCCAGCAAAACATAGTTGCTCCTGCTCCTCCTGCTTAAATTTGCTTAATGATATCTCGTATCTAGCATACATGTCGTCCCATTCAAGGCATAGTCTACAGCCTCCGGTTATTTCCACAGCCACATTGGGTACTCGTATATCGTTGCTGCTGCTGCTGCCGGCTCCATCATTAATCTCCAATAATGTAAATGCACCACTCATTTTTCTCTACTAATATCCTCTCAAATAAACTATTCTCTCTGATTTCAATTCTCTTACTAATATGAATTGTAATGAAAATCAGTCCTTTTATTCAAATCTCAATCACCAATCAACTTATCGTATATTGAGTAACCTCCGCTCTCTGAATGGCTCCTAAAAAACGGATGTTGACTCAAAAACCAGTCTGATTGAGTTATATAATTTCGACCATACTCTCAAAACATGTTTGACCGCATTATACCTTGCCAAATAACCAGTCTGGTAATCTGCCTTGGAAAGGTGCCAAGGAACGTAAAGGTCCAGAATAGCACATTAAGGAATATAAAGGTCTAGAATTCATTACTAGCATTCTACTATTGTCTCGAGTTATTAAGATTCATTTTGCTATTAATAGTGGTATCTATATAGGGAATCCAGAACCTACAAGAAAACCCACGCCTGAGGCACTACAGTATCACATGTACATTGCAAATAAAAGCTGGCAAGGTATAAAGTGGCCAAGCATGTTTTGAAACTATAGGCAAGGTTGTATAAGATAATCAGACAGGTTTTTTGTTTTTGTTTGTTTTTTTTTAAATCGAAAACTAAAGATTGTCAAATTGCGTATTTAGGAATGATTTTGTAGGGAAAGTTTCTATCACCCATGTGTTATCCACAGATCCATTTTTTTAAAGTCTGTGTTAGACTAATGAAGATTGATCGCGTCAAGTCTAAAATTATACCTTAAACTGTGAACTTACACCTCATAAGTTCTCCGATAGCACCGCTTATAGCGCTGAAGATTGTGCCAACAAGGCCTGCGCCTCGCTCAATTATTGAGCGAAAATAAAACGTACAGCCATGTAAACGTGACCTCTTTTTCTTGAGCTATTTGGAGATCCAATTCCCTGGGAGCGTTTACCTTGGAGACATGCGAACTAACTACCTATTATTAGACTAGATGCAGACATATAAAATGAAATAAACACAGATAAAAAAGGCAATAGATTTATTGAACTTACATACTTAGGTGCACAGCAATGGGTCACTTCAAATGACAATAACGGTGACAACGATGGAAAAATACAAGAATTTTGTCTGAGTGGTTTTGACTCTGATTTACCAATAATCACTTCTACCCCACTATCAAACATAGCTCTTCAGTCCTGCGCCGTGAGAACTGGCTGACCATTGGCCCGAGTGGACCAAGGATGTGAACCCGTCGATCCAATAATCTTTCTTAACTATTTTTGATGATTTAGATTTACACGGTTCCTATCGTTTAAACTTCCTTAGAAATATTGTACGTAGCATAATTTTTATTACTCACTCTCTTAGCGAAATCTAAAGCCTGGATAGTGCCGTTCTTTGTCTGGGGGTAACTGCACTTTTTCTCTTTGCTGATTAAGGACTTCATTTTTGAAACTAGGTTTAATTTAAATATAGGAAATCGGAATTATCTTTAGAAAGAAGGAACTTTATTTGAGTATTTTAAATATATCGCATTTTACTCATGATACATATTACCCTTCCCATCAATTAATGACGCCCTGTCATTAGTAACTGCTCGCCTTTGGGCTTTTAAAATGTTCGCCATTTATTAACTATTTCTTCTACATAATTATTTTATATTTATGTTATGGCGTGCTAAAATCAGGAGTGCTAAAAATTTTCTCTATTAAATTTCTTATTTTATACTACATCCCTATCTAAAATTCATCTACCGGACTAAGATTATTCATGGTTCTAGGCTAGCTACTATATTAAAGATTTTTTTCGATTTTTACAAGGCTTTTTTTTTGCTGTCTATATGACATACTACATTCTATCTACACTACATTAAACGGATAACATGATAACACTACACCTAATTCTACTTGAATATTTAGCGGTACATACATGAATGATTTATAACAAAAAATATTGGGTTTCCTATATTCACTGGTAACATTAAAACACTTTCACTATTGGGATTTTTGAGTTATCAAAGTTATTAGGAAGTAACATATGTAAATTCACATCTATTTTATTACCTTCGAGTCCTTAGTGTACAATCCTCCTGTTGTAAATTATTGTCCTTCACTCCTTTCGTCTTGGCAAAATTCTTTAAAGCACTTGCGATATGGTTTCTTCATGGGACAGTTCAAGCACGATTGTGTTCACCTGATGATCTTTCTCTAATTGTCAACTGGGAAATGATGCTTCCAACTGCAGGTATTGGCATACGCTATCAGGGTTCACTCTCACCTGCTTTTCCTTTGATAGTTCATAGGGTGCCTTATCATTAAGGGGTTGAACACTGGGCGTGCGTTTATTTTCTTCTCAGCATATCTTTTTTAGGATATTTTAAGGCACATAGAGAATGTATTCTCGGGTCAAATTGTTCATTTGTGCCTTTTATAAAATTGTTAGCTCATGGATTGCGTCGATTAACCCTTGCGGTGATTCCTAGGTTAATCACGGGGTAATTGAAGTTTGGATTTGGATCGGGTTGACATCCAACTATAGTGACTCTTTTAACATAAAGTCTTTAATTTCAACTTCAAACATCTTCAAATATCATTTGACTTCAAATATCGTTAAATATCGTTTATCTTGTACTGATCGATAGGGTTCTCAGAATTAAACTTTAAATTGTCTTTAACTTCAACTTCAAATATCTTCAAATGTCTTTAAATATCATTCAACTTCAAATATCGTTAAATATCATTTAATTTCAAATATCATCACTATGCTGTCAAATGATTCTGGGGTCCAAAAATGGGTATCAAAGGTGATATCTATGTATTTATATCTTGTACTGACCGATGGGGTTCTCAGCATTTATGTGATTATATAGTTCGATAAAGCACTGGATACTGAGATTCAAATATAATGTTACCTGACACGTAAAATGGTTTGTGGTCGAAGAAACAATGATCAAGGGTAACTGTTGTTTTCGTGGACGAAGCTGGGATGAAAATTGCCTGGAGTGTATGGAGAGTACTCTTCGTTGGTTGAGGTATAATGAAAATAGATGCTACTAGGTTGTATCTGCACTGGGCAACTCATTGTAATGCTCTATATCCCATGTGTCCATCCATTTCCTTTAATAAAAACAACGAGGCAGAATCACACGTTCTTTGAAGTAAATACTCATAGTACAAATAAGTCATGCATTAATTGGGTACATACATTTTTACACTATGAGACAGAATTAAATAAATACACTAATATTAGTACAGAAAACTAAATCGTTTTGGTTATAATAAAACAACATAATTCCCATTGGGAAATTCAATACATAGAAGTTTCTTCGAAGTTGTTATAGCCTAACGACGTCATACAATATTAATTATTCAACTTTAAGTGTGGTCTCTTATTATACTTTCTAATATACACTACTACATACACTTTATTTTAACTTCTTTCAACACTTAGTTAATTTTACATTAGATTTAAAATAATCATTTCAACAGAGTTTATGCTACATGGTTAATTTTTGAGGTCTAATTTTACAACTTATTTCATGCCTGCATTGTTCACGCACGTCCGTGCTGTTTAAGAAACGCATGTTGCAGCGTCGTAACCAAACAGTTTTACGTAAACGATACTACAATGAGGGAACAAGACAAAACATGGACGAGTGGAGACCTCTATACCCACTCGTTTTCTAATGTCTTCCCTATTTCTTGGCTTAGAGGTTCACATGGGGCTCCTGGTTTAACCTCTGCATTTCAGCTGTTTCCCCGTGTTCTTCTCTTGGTTTTCATCTTCTTAGTCTCAGGATTTTTCCGTAATTACAAGTCAACATTGGTGCCTTATATTCGCCTTTCGAATAAGGTAATTAGATGCAGGATTTCCAAGCTTGCCCGCGTAGATTCCAGTTGATGATTGGCAAAAAAATAAGCGTAATGAAGAACTGACATCAATATCTTTTTAGAAGGCTATCGTTTGAGCAAACCCTAAGCACTAAATAAATAAATATGATATTAAAGTCTTATTAGAATCCGTTAAGCGAAAAACACCTTCACATTATTAGGGAATTCCTTGTGAGTTTTACTTAGTCGCCATTGGACATACACAGGGTTTCAATCCATATATCTTAACTGATCAAATGGCTTTAAAATTGTACATATTATTATTGAGATATAATTCCACATCCGCCGTGAAATTCAACATATAAACGTACCAATAGCCAACTATAGATAAAGTTTGGATCGGATTTTTTTTTCGGATTTGGATCGGATTTTGGATCGGATTTTTTGGTATCCCTCCGTTTAAAAGTATTTTTGCCCCTAATATTGACTGGTGGCCCATACATTAGGACTGCCTCTATACATTCTCTAGCTTATAATGTGTAACCCTAATGAGTCATACTTAGTTACCATTTGATGTATACAGGGTTTTCTTACGCAAACTCCAACCACTCAAATAATTTCAAAGTTTAAGCATCACTTTTGAGCTTTACAACAAATACCTGAATGCTCCATTTGTACTAGATTTATCTCAATTTATTATAATTTAACCGTTTTAATTCAAATTCAATTCAGCTTGAAAAAAATTAAATATAGCTCAATTTAGTCAAACTCAATTGCTCTAAAACATGAACACGGTGTCTGTGTAATGTACTGATGTTTTACCCTTGTTTCCTCCCCAGGCTTCCCACGAAACATTGTCCAAAACCAGTTGTCGTCCTCAGTAGACCACTAGCTTCCTATCTTTGGTTATTTTCTGTGATCATCGACGTTTTGACATCACTTGTATTATTATTATTATTATTCATTAATATTGACTTGGTAAACTTTACTTGCACAATGTTAAATTTATTATGGTGGATCACAAGTTGATTCTTATAAGGGATTTGAAATTGGCCTTTACATTAATTAGGGATATTTCCATCTGTCAGGTTTTTTAACCGTTCTGCCTGACTGTGTCGTTATTTTCTCCTCTGTTTCTTGCGGTTTTTTCTTTTTCGGCTTTTCTAGCGAAATAAGGTCAAACTTTTTGTATTGTTTTTCAAAAATTCTTGCCCTTTTAATTTCGTTTGTTTCCCGTGTGTGGCTGCTGAGATCGGTCTTGATTTTCCTATTTCTGTAGCTACTATATGGTCTGATTCGCCGTCAGACTCTTCAGAGGGAGTTTCCGACGAATCCGGATTAGAACTTTTAGAGGTGGCACTTTTTGAGGCATCATCTTTCCTTCCTTCGTAAATTGCTACTCCTCTGGAAGTAGAAGGTTTATTCCCTAAGTCCTCGTTTTGAATCTTCGACACGGGAGATTTGAAAGATTCCTGAGAGCTTTGGGAGGAATTGAGAGTTTTTGCAGGGTTCCTCCATTGTTTGAATGCCATGTCCTCAGGGGGATGGGGCATTTTTTGCACTAGGGTTTCCCTCCATGAAGTCAACTGTTTAGGTTTGACCTTGGACACAGTTATATCATGATATTGACCTTGCTGGTCATCCATTGGAGTTTAATTCCCGGGCAATGTACTTTGACTCGTTTTGATGGGAAAATTTATGAAATCCATAGCTTCTCGCAGGTTTGTTTTAGTTAAATCTTTGGGAGGAGTTTTCTTTACAGTAATACAGGGGGTTTCTACAGCTCTGTTTAATTCTACCTGCAATGACAGGGGCCTTTCTATTGGTGTTGCAGGGGAAACCATATCGTCTGGAAATCTTTTGGGGGGACATGGGGTCGAAATTCTATCTGAGAAAAATTGGGTTTTTGGAGATATTTTACATTCTAAATCTCCTGCGCTCGCCGATGAATAACTTTTTGGACTTTTTGGCGTTTTTATTCTTACTGGTATTAGGTATTTTTTTTTCTGGGATAAGTAGATTTTTCATAGCTAAAAATTCTTCAAAATTCCCCTCATCACTGTCATTCTCGAAGTAGTCTTGTTTGAAATTAAAGGGTTTTAGCTCTACTAATCTTGACCTAGGGGGTTCATTTTCTGCATCTGACGAATCAGTAGAGAAGGGATGTGATACCCATCTCTCTGGAAATTTGGCTCTTTTTATTCGGCTAACATGTGCCTTGTAAGTTCTTCCACTATCGGGGTTATCCATTTTAAAAGTATAATTGTTATCGTACCTTTTGACTATTCTGCACGGTCGAGAATACTTGTTGGAAAGTTTTTTTCCTTCCGTTTTTGCCTCGTTCTTTAGGTAAACGAAGTCTCCTACTTTGAAATTTATACTCCCCTTGACTTTGGGTTGGTTTCTTAGCTCTTGGTTTATTTTACATTTTTCCAACGCTTGCCTAACTATTTAATAAGTTTTCCTCATCCTATTTATGAATTCTTGTTTGTAATCTTCCCAGCTATTATAATACTGCCGAGATCCAATAATCTCGTTATACGGGATTCTAAAATCACGACCAAAATAAATAAAACGGATTGTCTTTGGTTGTTTCTGAATAAGCAGTGTTGATTACGTTAGTTAAATAAGGTAAGAATTTATCCCAGTCGTTCCTATTGTCTTTCATGTAAATACTTAATACGTTCGAAAATATTTTATGCCTATTTTCAAATTTTACCATTAGCTTGTGTGGCTTGTGGGTACGGAGCTGTCACCATTTTCTCTATATTAAGAAAACTCATTAAGTCTTTTGTTACTTTTGAAACAAAATTGCTCCCGTTGTCACTCAAAATTTTATTAGGAATGCCAAATTGTAAAAATAATTTTGCTAACGCCTTACTTGTGGCATAAGCACGTTGATTTTTTAATGCTTTTGCAAAAGTAAATCCGGAAAAATGATCTTTAACCAAAAGAATACACGTATGGCCTCTGCTAGAAACAGGCAAGCCTCCACTTGTTCCGTAAAGGTCAAATGAGATAATATCGAAGGGGTACTTTGCTACCAGGATCCTTCCCATTGGAGGATTAGGATAAGCTGGGTGGATTTTTCTTAAGTTGCATGCTACGCATGTATTTACGAATTCTTTAAGTTTCCTCATTGCAGACAGCACGTAAAAATACTGTTTTAACTTATGGAACTTTTCATAACTCCTAAATGCCTACCTGTGTCCGAATGAAAATATTCAAATGCAGGCTCTTTTAAGTTTTGTGGTAATACAGGTATTATTGAGGTTTGGTTTCTACATAGTATTTTTTCATCAAGATCATTTTAAAAATTATCCATCTCTTTTCTAAGAGTTTTGAATTTATCCGGTAACGCATCATCATTCACAACATAATCAATTAGTGCTCCATACATTTCGTTCTTTTTTTGCTTTCTTTTTATATTTTCCAAAGACAAAGGACAATAGTTAATCTTATTTTCTTTTACTGTGTCTTTGACTTTGTTTTTCTTACATTTGTATTTGCTCTTAGCATTGATAGCGTTAACTTCAT
>JAQQPU010001039.1:6249-40914 GCA_029168905.1 Artemia sp. Kazakhstan ARC1039
TTATTTTGATAAGGACTAAATAGACGCAAAGCTAACTGCAAAAATATCTTAGTTTAAGAATGTTTGTTCAACAACCAGCTGTGAAATAGTGGTTTTTGTTTATATAGAGTTTGTTTAATGAAATAATGGATTTTTGCATTAGAAAACATCTTGCTTAAAAGAGAAATTACAGGTAAGGTTTATAAATCTATAGAAAACTATGATAAGCTATTTGCTACTTCTGTGTTATAACCACTCTTTTATATACTGCTAATTTGGTTAATGGTAATGAAAGAAAATGAAATAGGATTATTATAGAATAGTTTAGAAACAAATTGAAGTTTAGTTTTACTCATCAAAAGTTACGCGCTTGAGAAAATTTGCCTTATTTTTGAAAATATGGAAAGAAAAAAATATGTACATTTACAAATTCTGACTGCACTTGTACATCTGAAGTCCCTGGCAAAGCATGAAGAGGAGTGTCCTCCCGATCTTGACCAGATGAGGCTGATGCATTATATGAAAGCATCCATTTCCTTTTAAATTTTCTACCAGGTTGCATAGTGGTCTGTATAGAGCTGGCACTTGGATTGATTAAATTTAATGGTTCGATTACTCCTGTCTCGGCGTTGTCCTGGGCTTCATCCGACTTTGCACGCTTTTGTTGCGATGGCTGATCAATAGCATTCTAAAATAAAAATCATTTTCAGTTTTCAAACTATTTAGCTTACGGGAGGTTACTGCCCTTCAATACCACACAGTACCAAACTCCCAAAAGTTGAAAAATGACACAATTTAATTAGCTAGCTCAATTCTTACTTATTCAGAATATTAACGGAGGGCATTAGGCTTTCAATTCCATAGTATCAAACACAAAAATTTGACAATTATAGATTTTTTTTTATATGCAAAGCTTTTAAAACTTATATACCTAAATTACGAATATCACAGTACTAAACCCCCAAAATTTGAAAAGAAAATGTCACAATTTAATTAGCTAGCTCAATTCTTACTTATTCAGAATATTAACGGAGGGCATTAGGCCTTCAATTCCATAGTATCAAACACAAAAAGTTGACAATTATATATATATTTTTTTTTATATGCAAAGCTATTAAAACTTATATATCTAAATTACGAAATACTTAAGATCACAGAAAAAAGGAAGAAAAAGACTCCTGGACATAGCCTAAACTAAAAATTATTAAGTATATAAAGGGTTCGACCTCTAGCCAACACCTCACCCTATACGCTTAAGTTTTTTTTTTCCAGCATTTTCAAAAGAGGTATCTATTCTAATTAACCGACCTTTGTGATTCAAGAGTTTGTGATTCGAACAAAATTCGAACTTTAGTGTAAAGAGCATGATATTGAGGAGGGGGGCGACCTTTCATATCTGCCGAAACTAATATGCAAATTATATTTTAATTTTTCATATACAATGAGCCAAAATCAAAGTGAACCTGCCTCTCTTTTTTTTGAATATTTACTAAAATTGAAATACATGGACTGTTTAATTAACATTTAAAAGAAGGAAGCTTTTTAAAAGAGCTAACAACACGGTGAAAAAAAAAGCGTAAGTAAGGAAGGTAAAGGAAATTGTTCCTTAACTTAATGGCGAGACAAAAATAGATTTCTTTTTATTATAATAATGAGAAATTTTACTCACCAGAAGTCGCTTAGAATATTCCATATCTCTATCAATGTAACTGATTGCAAAATATAGATACTGGTAGAATGAATGAACTATTCAAACTGTAGAAAATTCTAATCTGAAACTTGAATATATAAAAAAAAATAATTGAATATATTAACATCTGAACAAGACACACTGGTTTTCTGACACGGATTTACCCTAAAAGACACGTATACAATATATGTATCATGAAGTAGAAATCTAGTCTACGTAAATTATGTCAGAAAACTTGTCCTTCATAACATATTATGCAATTCCCAACTAGCACAAGATGGTAGTTCTTATAGCTTCTATAGAAGTATAAGACCATGTGAGGGAGCTCTGAATCTCTTTGAAAAGGTGTAGAGGCGCGATAGAATAACGTAGAAATCGCTATATGTCTCGTAGAAGTATAAGGCCATGTGAGGGAGCTCTGAATCTCTTTGAAAAGGTGTATACTTCCCGTAGAAGTATTTGCTATACGTCCCGTAGAATCCAGAAGGCGCATTCTACTGTCGCAGTCGCAAGTAATTACACTCACAAGCAGTCGTGGTCAAAAGTAGTCAAAGTGGTAAAGCAGTCAGACTTTCAAAAAATCGCTATTAGCCATAGTCGCAAACAGTGGTAGTCACAAGTAATCACAGTTAAAGTATCAATTGTAGTAGCGATAGTGGTCCTGGAAGTTTCAGGTTAATGCCCTTAAGACTGCTCCAAAGATATTGCAGGTACACTCTTCGCATAGCCTGTATATACATAATGTCTTTGGATTTAGTTTAACATAACCCTAAATATTCCCTAAATTCTCACCTTAATTTCCTCAGCCTTTTCTGGCACACCCAGGATCAAAACTTTCTCCTTTACCAGTGACAGCTCCTTTATGTAAGGAATAGGTAGCTTACTTAATTTACAATTCTTTTTCTGGAGGTTGTGGGGAGTATGGCATCCCCAAGGGCATAGTTGTTAGACTTTTTGACTATTTAAAACATAACGGTTATTTCCTAATTTTGATGAGTGTCGAGGGGGATATCTAAGAAGGACAAGGAGGCCCTTTGTCCTCCAAGCACTGTTTGACATACCCAAAGGTTTTCAAATGAATATCCTTGGCTGCTTCTGAGACATTACTGATAAGCTCTTTTGACAATCGGCATGCCAATACTGTTTTGTGAAATTTTTCGATGTCTCCCCCTTAAAAGTTCCTCAAAGTAGTTACAAGTCAAAGTAGTAACAGTAACTACACATAGTGGTTTCATTTCATTCTAACCTAACGGAGGAGGGGCTAAGCTACCTCTGTGAGCCCCCTAAAGTGGTAGGCTCTCAGTTATTTAAGAGTAACATTTCTTCACAGTGGTTAGCACAGGCCTCTCCTAAAATCGACTAATAATATTAAGAAGCTATTTAAAAGGATTTAATAAGCAAAGAGAAAACTTTAGATGGAAAGTAATTTACAGTTTTATTGCAACACTGAGAACCTACGAAGTCTTCTTTCTCCAAAAATAAGAAACAAAGCTTCAAAATCCCATGATTTCACAAGAGCCTTTTTACTAAATATCAACATCAGATCACTGAGCCTTTTGTCACTGATTGTTGATCTTAAATAGGTTTTACTCAGGCTTAGGGTAAAAAAAAAAAATCTTTACAAGTCGTTGTGATAGGCAAAGTAATGAAGTTTTGTTTAATGTTTAAAAATTGACATGTTCAAAGGGATATTTTGGCTTATTGGCTCGAGAGTCAATATATCTTCTCACAAGATCCGTTTGCGAGGACAAAAGAGTTGTTTCAATGTAAGCTTCTTCGTAATGCACCGCTGCATTAGCTAATCGGCTAGTATCGAGAAAGTGTGGCGAATCAGCATTTAGCGGAGAGATTGACTCTTACTGTTGCGGAGTTGCATGAAGCGGCTTTCAAACTTGGAGCAAAATTTGTTTATTACAAGAAAATAATCCCTTCTGAAAGCATCTTTAGTTGATTCTTTCACTTCAGCAAGATCACTTTTTCCCAGAGCGCAAGTGACCACTTGCAAGTTTGATTACTTAATAATTTTATGAACTTGAAAATTTCAGGGACACTACTAATACAACAACTACTACTACTATGGCTACAACTGTGACTGATTCCGACTGCGACTGTGACTACTTGAGACTACTACTACTTGTGACTCTGACTACTTGCGGCTGCAACCGCTCGTTACCGTTGCTGCAACTACTTACTTACTGTGTATTCAGTGGCGTCATTTGGGGGGAGGGGAATGGCTGGGGTTATAGCCTTCCCGGATTTTTGGAGGGACATGGTAGATTCCCATGCTGAAATCAGTATTCACATTTCCTTTATTTTTAGCCTGGATGCACACGGTGTATTTTGATTTAGTTCAGCCTCCACCAAACATTCTCTTTCACCTTAACACCCGCAGCTTTCTCAGACACACCAAAAACTAATCATTCCTCCTTTCTAATGATAAATTCTGTGTGTAAAGAATAGGCAAATTGCATTATTTACAACCATTGTCATGGAACTGTGGGGGAAGGTGGCATCCCTGGAGGTATAGTTGTTTTGAGCTTTTGACTATTTTCAATAAAGTATTTTCTTTCCAAATTCTGATTAATTTTGAAGGGAGTATCCAAACAGGGCAAGTTTGGAAGGTGACCACTTTTGAGCATGCCCCTAAGCATGCTCTGAAAGTTTCATCTTAATACCCTTAGCCACCCCCGAAGTATTACTGGTACGCCCTTTTGACATCAAGAATACACATAGCGTGTTTTGATTTTCAACACCCTCCTGAACATTCCCTGGAAGTAGTCTCAAGTAAAAGCAGTCACAGTCACAGGAAGTCACTGTAAAAAGTTGACACAGTCAGAAGTAGTCACAGCCACAGCCGCAGTTAGTTGCAGGCACAGCCACAGTAGTAGCAGTAGTGGCCCTAATGGTTTCAAGTTAATACCTTTAACCGTTCGTAAAATATTGAATATAGCTCTATTTCCTTGCTAGATGCACAGAGTGTCTTTTGATTTAGTTCAACATCCTCCTCAACTTTCCCTGAAATTTCACCTTGATATTCTTGGCTTATTTAGACAAACCCAGAATCAAACATTCCACCTTTCGTAAGGATAAAACCTATATATTAACAATAGGAAATTGCATAAGTTACAACTATTGTCTTGGAACCTTGGGGGGCTTGACATCCCCTGAGGCATAGTCACTAGACCTCTAGAATATTCTGAACAAAATATTCTATTTTTCAATATTTTGATCGATCTTAGGGAGGGGCCATCTAAATAAGGCAATTTGGGAAGGCGCAGGCTGCCCTTCAATCCCTTTCGAGCATTCCCCAGAACACGCCCAGAAAGTTTCAGATTAATACCTGCTGCTGTTCCTGGGTTATTGCTGATAGGTCCTTTTAACAACCAGCATGCACATAGTGTGGTTTAATTTTGTTCACTTACCCTCCTCAGCTTTACCTGAAAGTAGTCGCAAGCAAAAGTAGTCCCAGTCGCAAATAATTTCAGTCACAGTGGCTGTCGGAAGTTGCCATAGTCCCATGTAGTCGTAAAGGAAATCACAGATAGTCACAGTTGCAAGCAGTGATCGTCTCAAGTCAGCCTAGTCACAGTCGTAAGCAGTCGAACTAGCAGTCGAAATTAATCACACTTGCAATCAAAGTAGCAGTTGCAATAGTAGTGCTCATTAATAC
The DNA here is from genome assembly GCA_029168905.1 of Artemia sp. Kazakhstan ARC1039. NCBI lineage: Eukaryota > Metazoa > Arthropoda > Branchiopoda > Anostraca > Artemiidae > Artemia > Artemia sp. Kazakhstan ARC1039. The sequence goes on from JAQQPU010001039.1 coordinate 11,589, forward strand.
CACAAATTAATACCCCAGCCTGTTCCTAAGATATTGCAGATACGGTTTTTGTGATAACATGGATGCTCATAGTTTTTTCTTGATGCAGAATAGCAAACGCCTCAATATTTCCAGAAGTAAGTAAGTAAGTAAGTAAATTTATTGCCCGAAAATTCACATAGAATTAAAACGGAGCATAAAAAGGAAAAAGAAAAGAAAAGAAAAGTCACACTAGGGAACATCACCAAGGATATTTGATGTACATTAGCAAAACTACTGGCACAGGATGGCTAGCAACGGGTTTGCTCTTCCCTTAGCGTTTTTCAAAAAATTCTCGGCGACACGGTTAACACAGACTGTTGGTTCAGATACTTCATAATTAGGCATGATATAGGAGTTACTTGTCCATGGTGGAAGTCTCAGAAGGAATTTTGCGAATCAAAAAAACAGAACTCTTACTTTTGCACACTGGGCGGACGACAGGTATTTCCAAAAAGGTGCTATATACAATACATGTGGAAGGGCAATGGCATTATACAGCGACGCAAGATATTTATGGCAGAACCGATGTCTTTTCCCAATAATTGACCCGTACACAATCCGGATTTTCACTTCTAAGTTGCGTATAAGCAGCGTCCCGGTGGAATGGAGGCTTCGACCGATTGGTAAACCAAGGTAAGTAATACTTTCAGATAGTTTCACAACTGAATCGCCCAAATGGATTTCTTCTTCACACAGCTCCGCATTGAAAAACAAGATGGCAGATTTTGACATATTAAACGACAAACCTACTTTATTGTATTCCCTATTCAACAAATCAAAGTTCTTCGATAGTCGATCAGCGGACCTGTTCAAATTAAGCAAATCGTCAGCATACATCATCAATGAAACATCTATTGATGATGACATCCCAATCTATTCAAAGCCTCCCTTTATACACCCGCCCATGAAGTTCCCATTTCCTTTAAATCTTTCTTTATGACGTCCTCCCACCCCAGACGAGGAAAACCTGCTTTCCGTTTAGCCCTAAACGGTTGGCCGAAAAGAACAATCTTCGGCAATCTGTCATTCTTCATCCGCACAACGTGCCCTAGCCACATCAACCTTTCTTTCATTATAGCCCTAGAGAGCGGTATTGAACCACATTTTTCGTATAGGCTATTGTTTGAAATACGGCCAGTCAGCCGGGTACCCAGAACAATTCTTAAGCAATTTCTCTGGAAAACATCTTTGCCCATGCTTCAGAGCCATATTTGACCACTGTCATCACTGTAGCTTTAAATCCCTGTATATATAATTAGGCAGTAAGTTTACCACAGATGACTTCTGGATCTTTATTCTCGGTGCGAACAAAAAGCTCCTCCCACTTATTCATGCATTAGCGGGTTAGTGGGTATGCGTCAATCACTGAGAAATGGTTCGAAATTGAATTATTCTTAATTGCGAAAGCAGAACAAAACTTGGTGAGCCGGCCAAGTGGTTTGCATCTGTCACATCTCACAGGTATGACTTAATTTATATACAAATTATGACTTAATCTATTATTTATATACAGTGGACTTAACTGATTGGCCTATGTAGGATTTCTAAAAAAAGGGGACGGGGGGTTGATGAAATTTGTTAAAATAAGTAATTTTCTCTTCTAATAACTGGGGGAATAGATGTGATGGTTTCAGTGGCGGATCCAGGATTGTTTAGGGGGGGGGGGCAAAATAGGTTAATCCGATAAACTTACGTTAGGAGCAAGTTTAATTAATGCAAACTTGCGTCAATTAGGTAAATTACACTACTTAAGACTACGTTAGGGGGGGGGGCACCCCCTCGCCCAAGAGATTGATAAAACTTATAAAACTGAAAATTGATAAATTGAAAAAAAAATTGATAAAACTGATTGATTGAAAACTGGCAAAAATTGATAAAACTTTTAAAACTAAAATATCAATGCGAAGCGCCAAATATCATAATCGATTGTCATCGCTTTACGGCAGGTAGATATGCCATTGTTCAGTCTATGAAAAGAAATCCAGTTTCGATCTAACATTTCTCTTCCTGGGGCTTATTCTTCTTCTACTTATTGTACTTGTCGTTTTTTTTCCTTCTTTTCTTTGACTGGAGTAATGTCTTTCGTTTATGACCTGAGTGGAGACTGATGAATGATGCACTGTTTCTCAACCTTTTGAAGCCTCTTCCATTTTGTCGATATTTCAATTGCTCGCCAAGGGTTCGCGCACTGGACCTAAGATTGTCCGAAGCACTTTTTTTTTTAATCTTTACCAGAGCTCCAATCCTATAGTGTAGAAGATACAAAATCTGTCACAGCCGGTAAAATATATTGTTTAGCCAGAGGTAGTGCAGACCGAAACACCTTAGCAAAGGAACTGCCAAGCCCATAGCCAGACTTTGATGAACGACCTTTATAATAGTCCATTCCATTGCCTAGTTGTCTTGGGCCAAGAGTATTAATATAGTAGTCAATACCAGGACAAATGAATACCACTTTTCTATTAGACATCTTTTTTTTAACACCGACAGCGATGGGTTGGAAATGCCATGCAATCATAGCCAAATCTTTTGATATAGCTAAAGGGTCACGTAATTCAGTTCTTAGTGTTAACTGGCAGCGTTCCAAATAGGAAGTGTTTACGGGGATACACAGAAGATGTTTTATATTGTAATGATGAATATAATCTTGAATGGTTTTTCGTTCAAGAACTCGTAAGAGAAAGGTATTGCTATTGCCAACTCTGGATGTTTCAACAAATGCGGCATAAATAAATATACCAGTGTCCGTGGAGAAGGCCGGCGGGTAGTAAGAAAAAATAACATTAGTGTTTCCGGCACTTTTACCATTGATTATATTAAATTTAAAGCCAACAACATATTTTAGATTATCATTGAGAATAACCTTTTCACTGGCAATGGGTGAACTAATGTAGATCTTGCCCTCTTCCTTTAAAAATTTGAAGTGAAAGTCTCCTTTTTTACGAGCGGAAATTCTTTTATTGATAGAACGACATAAATCATTCATACAAGTGAGTTCCTCGTATTGTAATTCAACAGATGGATAATCCAACCAATGATCTTTTGAATTTTATGTTGTTGGCTAACGGGTGGTGGCGAATCATAGGGTCTAATTTTTATATCATATTTGTGATCTTTTCTCAGGGTATCATATGTATTCTTGAGAATACAGTAGACAAGAGCCACTTCATACGAACCATAAATTTCATAGTGGGAGAGAGTTTTGTCCAAAAACCACTTGTTTTATTCAAATCATCGTAGAGAGGGTCGGGGACTTTGGACATGAATGTCACATAGAAATCATTGGAAATTGTTAATGTCTTCAACTGCAACCCAAGAATAAAAATCTGAGTTGTATCCTAGCCAACCAACAAGCAACTGTCTCTTGCTCCTGCGAGTGCGGCTCTTTAATATCTTTTCCATTTGATAAATTTGACTACTGTTTCTAACTTTTTGTAGTTCATAATCATAAAAACTGTTGAGAACCTCATTATTTCTGGTGCCTCGCACAGGATATGTCGTGGTTTCGGTCCTTAGCCTTTTTGACACTTTCAAAAGTTCAGTGGATCATAAATAGTTCCCCTTTTCAAAATTTATGTATATGTTTTTGTTAAATAAAGTCAAGTTTCAAAATATTGCTGGTTCTATTTATTCAAACAATATCGCCAACATTGAATTTTTTCTTCACATTTTTTTCACTGGAATACTGTTTAAGAAAAGTGTTAAATGTAGTTTCACTGTAATGAACTTCCTGAGGGTTAACATTGGACAGAGATCGATGAGGTCATTTGTTATATATTTGCATAATTTTATCTTAATCATGAGTAAAAGCAGCAGTATTTTTCAGTGTACAATATCTCGAAATTAATAGACGAATTGTTCTTATCAATCGTTCAGCCAATGGAGCATTTATCGGACTGTGACTATGATAGAGCTTTGTATTATATTTCAATAGAACCTTTGCTACCACGACGCTACCACGTAACAAATTCGCTACCACGATCACTTTGAATTTTTCTATAGTTATCTTGTTCAAGAATACTTTCCAAGGCCTGAGCAACTTCAACACCTCTCTTTGATCGCAATGGAATAGCATATGCATAGCGACTAAAGACACTGATTGCCACTAGAATATATTTGTAGGGTGAATTGTTCCGTCTTTGAATTTCATCTAGAGTTAAAAGATCTGCTTTCATTATATTCAGTAGGAAAAAGGCTTCAGATTGTCAATATTGTTTGCCACAAAGCCTACGATTTCGATGTAGAGTATAACTCGGTTCATTTTATAGATACTCTGTTGCATTTTTCAAAGAAATGTTGACACCGCCACCAATGTCCGAGGTAAATTTAGAAAGTGTTGTGGGGGAGCTTCGACTTCCTACTTCATCAATATTTTCATAGACATGATTTAAAACTTCATCCATTTTGAATGCAAACACGTAGTGTAATGCCCGCTATCCTTTAGCACACTGAAGGGTCGTGTTTGTGACAGTGAGTTGATATCAATACGTCTTCTCTTTTGTCTAGCCACTAACATCGTCGATGTTATCAAATCATTGCTGCTACTAGGAGTGCTAGTATCTTCCAAGATTGATTTAAAATCTTCTTCTTCTGCTTCTTTTTAAATGGTGTTGTTGGTGGTGTTGGTGTTAGAGGGCTGACACCTCTACTGTATTCCCTTAATTTCTTTAGAACTTGCTCATTGCCAATAAGACTTTTGGGGAAGTGGGATGTATTTACAATGCTGTATAGATTATTGTCAAATGGTAAAAGTCCATTACGATTTGTAACCATATTACAAATTAAATCAAGTAGATTATAACTTTTTCCCTGATTTATAATTCGTTTCCCTGCGCTATTGACTTGAGCTTTATGATGATCATTACCACTTTCCAACATGAGATATGTTAATACTCTTTTACTCTATTCCCAATATTTGTGTGGCAGTAGGTTTCCAATTATTGACACTATTTAATGCAATTCCTTCTCCCTTGATTGTGTTGTTGCTGCAGAATATTTAAGAGATGTTTTCTTTTTTTTGGGGGGGGGGGGGGTCAATAGCGTTGACGGAGGGTCTTTCACGGTCCAGTCTACGTTTGTCCACGCGACAAAGTGCATATTGAAGTAAAACTAGTTTGTTATCATCGGCAATATTTTCATCATTAATGAATTTGCTTAGATTGTCCTCAAAGTGTTCAATTGGTGAAAGGACAAGTTCTATTGGAGTCAATTTGTAGGGTTTAGCCGTCTAGAGAAAACTTTTTACAAGTCCTGCGATTATTGGCAGTAAAAGTGTAAAAACGCTACCGCCCGGTTGAAGGAGACATTTTCTTTTAAAATCTTTTCCTTTGTTTTTGTAAGCCAAGGCGCCTACAGTGGAACGATGTTGCTTTGTCTGTCGTCTAGTACCTTCTGGCAACTGTACATTGTCCTCGGTTAAATTTAAACAAAGTTCAGATATTAGATTAATAAATTCATTGTCAACAATATGTTTGAGCATGGCCTTCCTGAGTGGGGGTTTTGAAGTGCGTAGAACGGAAAATATTTGTCTATTTTCGTGTAGTTTCTTCAGTGTCATGATGACAACTAAAAGCCTTCTCTTCTGTTCACCGGAAGATATACGGTAATTTCATTGTCGAAAATATCTGTGATTACACATAAATCCTCGGGTGTATTCTGATTAAAATCTGACTCAAAGTACAGATAGGGCTTATTTTTCACCTGACTGTACGCTGAAAGTAGAAATTTGGGGGCACCGAGATATATCTCTTTATTGAGAGTTATTAGAGAACTTGAATCATGAACAACTCGATAGATAATATAGATGGTGCAGTTCAAAGCAAGGGTCCTCATACACTTGCTCTGATGAAACAGATTGTGTAGAACTAGGGTTATGGAAATGTGTTCATGACGAGAGCGAACATTAAACAAATGTAGCATTTCCTGTGACCATTGTTCAATGGATTCAGCGAAATAATCAATGATCAGCCATGAGTTTGGCTCAATACTATTGAAAACATCAAGTCCTCGTATGAATTGTATTGGCATAGATGTAGCAGAAACGATAGCTTTTATATGATCATAGGACTCTTGCCAAATATATAACAGTAGTATTTTTTGTATTTACAAAAACATTTTATTACAATTTTTAATTCTTTTAGCTAAAAGTGTCGTTTTCCCCAATATTGACGGACCACAGAGAAACGATCTGAATGGTGCTTTAAATTGTTACATTCTGCTGTTGAAAGCAGTTGCACTACAACTAACTGTAAACCATAATTGTCTAATGAATAATTAATAATTTTTCCTAAAGCAACATCTATCTAGTACGATATTCAATAGCAACAACCACAAAAACATATTTTTTCCTTTATTAGAAACACTGTCTGTGCAACAACAATGAAGACAATAACAAGAGAACAGAACAATTTAAGAATTATATTTTTCATTTATTGGCAATAATAAGAACAAAAAAACAACAACATGTATTTTGAATAATGCACACACTACAGCAACAGCAAGAACAGCAGCATAGTTGAACATATTTGTAAACTAAGAGAATATAAAACACTATTTACAACATTTAAAAGATGAGAATACCCCCTCCCCAGGGCTGAAGGCCAGGCCAAGATCGAAGGTCGAGATCCCCCCCCCCTCCTCAGGGCCGGAAAGCGTAGATGCCGGTCCGCTCTGGCGGAAACAAACTCTGTATACAATAGCAGCAGCAAAGTTAAATGATGTTGACGACGTTGTTCATGGCGTAAATAAAATGTAGATTATAGGGAAATTGTTGGCCTAAAAAAAACAACCCACCAAATAGTACTAGTACTATTTTTGAATTAAAGTTAATTTATCTAGACCGGGTTGTTATTGATAGTCAATGCATTCAACTCGATCTGAAATACGGTACCATGACCACGGGGGAGTGCTTTAACACCATCTTCAAGTACATAGATCTTGTCAGATATGCAAGACATGGCATTTTTTCCACTCCAACAGTATAATTTTTAAACTTTAATGAGCGAATTGCCATTACTTTTGTTCTTGGCACTAAAGTACTCTCTGCACAGTTTCTTTAGACACTCATGTCGAAATTATACTTTACAAAGTGTTTAGGCACCCCTTTGCACGCTTATTTTACATCCTTATCATGTGTTTCCGCAGAGTATACTTTCGGACCGAGGAACACCCCATTGGATATTAAATCATTCTCCATCTCAGATTTTAACATTAAAAATTGGTAGGGGGCCTTTAACTCGGGGTAGATGCTCTCATTCCAATTCGTGTAATCCATCCGTGAGCTGATTTGCACACCATTTTCCAAATCTTTCAATAAATTCTCGGTTTTAACTTTTAACAATAAAAAATCTGTGTCTCAATAATACACTTGAACTTTCCTCTCCCTTGACCGTTGTACCTTACACACATTACAAAAGAATGACAACATGAGTTTCTTGGAAATTTCTAGTACTGAACTCCCTCTCCCAATATTTTTATTCAGAACGAAATTTCTCTTTTTTCTGTGCAGAAGAACCATATTTGGGTCTATGGCAGTGAATGTTGTAAAGTTGGGATCGGTGAAGATTCGAGCAAATTCTAGGGGGCAGGTTACGACGTCACAACAATATCTGTTACGTACGCTTTCACACATTTTCCAAAAAGCCGAATTTAATATAAGTTTATACATTTCTTTTTGAACTTTACTTTTTGCCTTTGAACGTTTAATGATAAACGTGTCAATAAACATTTTTAAATTGGGTTTCTGATTGAATTGCAGGGCTCTGTGTATCTTTGCAACCCTGAAACCGTTGGTCACCATCAACCGCAATAGCACAAGGTGAACAACAATATTCTGTCTCAGGTCCAGATCTGCAATTAGTATCTGCTTAGAGGGGGTCCAATGCATGCCCATATCCTCGACCAAGGACAAATTGTATGGACTCAAAGAGTCCTTGGTCACCGGTCTATTTACACACGGAAAAACAAAATCTTTGACGGAGTCTTGGAGCGCCATTAGTATGTGACCGTCAATTTCAAAACCCCATCCTTTGGGACTATTTTCCTCGACAGTGTGAATGTCTGAGAAATCTAAGGCACAAGAATTTTCGAGCCATTTGTAATTGCCACACGGTAAACTGAAGTGAGACATTGCCAAGGGGTAGAGTGAGTTCATGTCCAGAAAAACAGCATTGGAGTTTAAGCCGTGGACAGAGTTCTGTCCAGTTGGATCAGTTGCTAGGACGCGGTCCCAGTCAAAAACATACCCCCCCCCATAGATCTTTCTACAAATAAGTGTTGATCCACATCGGTGATTAGACCTATTTCCTCCCTACAGATTTTTAGAATTAAACCCAACACCAGGTGTGGTGTTGAAAAATAATACCCAATGTATAGGCCGAATTACGAATAGATTTGGTTTGTGTTCTTGCAGACAATATCTAAAAGAGTTAAAACATCGCTTGCAAAGTACATTCTACAACAATCCAAACCATTTTTACAGCTTTCCTTAGCCAAAACCCTCTTGGCAAATTCATAGTCTTCGGCAGTGCATTCACTATCGGTAAGTGAATTATAGAATGCTTCAATGGGTGAGGGTGGGTGGGCGTTGTTTCTCCTTACTTAACCTTGCGCTAGAGTTGTAATAATCTTATGCATATATGCCTTTAAAAGTCAGTAAGTCATATGTTTCATTGTCGGGAAAGCGTTGTTTAAGCAGAGGGAAACTATCAAGATTGTCACAAACATCTAAAAATGGATTTTATTCCATCACGTATGCCCATTATCCACTGCTTGCCACTTTAATTCTAAAAGCAACAACTTCTCAGCTGATTTGGGTATAATATTGTATGTAAATGATTTATCTAACCAGCAGCTATCTGCAACATCCCTCTCTGTGCATACGTGCCAATGCCGGTAAAATAAATTTCAAATCGTAATTTGAATTGTGAATGAAAACTGGTATAAAAAACTGCTGGCTCACATACATATTGCACTTTTGATGGGCTACGCCACGAAAGTTACTACCCCCTGATGACATTTTCTGCCATAAATGTTAAAGTTCTCGCATATTCTCCTTCCCCTTCCACCTTAGTTTTTTCCCCTAGTCTCTTTCCCCTTAATCCCCTCTTCAAATTCCCCCTTACATACCCAACATATTTTCCTATTTTTAATTGCCAGGCGATCCTCTTCTGATAGAATCGTTGGGTAATGTGTATGTCTCAAAGGGGAGATTTGAAAAAAGAAGGCATGGGAGGGGGCTAGGTGCCCTCGCATTTCTTTTGACTATTAAAAAGTAAACCCAAACTTTCAATTTCCAATCAAATGAGCCCTATCTGAAGTTTATACGAGTATCCCATTCAGAAGAACCGTATATACCCCAGTGCAAAATTACAGCACATGCCCCAAGACCTAAGTTTTTGTTATCTGACTCTTGAACAATTTTTAACTTAATGGCTATTTCAAAATTTTTATTGGATGCATTCGGTAAAAAAGGGGCATGGGGGGGTAGTTGTGCTCCAATCTCTTATAATTCTCAAAATTGAACTAGAACTTTCAATTTCCAATCAAATGAGCCCCCTCTGAAGATTTACGAGCATCCCTTCTATAAGAACAATATATTCCCCCAGTGCATAACTTACAACACCTACCCTCGGGCCAATGGGGGTTGTGTCGACCCCGGAGTTTTCGTTATATGGTCTTTGAACTATTTTTGAAAAAAAACAGCTATCTTAAGGTTATTATCAGATGGGTTTACGAAAAAAGGATGTGGAAAAGTAAGCAAGAAAAACGGATTTTAATTTTTATAAAGCAGTCAATACAATAAAATAAACACTTAATTAAACAAAAATACTCCGAATATTTCGGCACCACGTCCGGGAGCCTTTCTCAATGGAAACAAAGAAAAGAAAAAAATGAAACAAAAATTGTTATTTTTAAAAACCTTAACTTACGTCAAAATAAACAAGAAAACACACACAAAAAAAACAACAACAAAAGAAAAAATATAAATAAATAGGAAACAAAACTCACATATTAAATAAACACTTCCATTCACTGGCGTATAAACGAAATCGAATGTCTATATTGATTCAAAGACGCCTCCTCACAGTATATAAATGGAAATCTATCAAAAAATGAAGAATGTATTTATGCTTAAACATAAACAATAAAGGTCAGCTAACCCCCGGCCCATAACCCCTAAAAAAAATCTCACAAGTTCATCAACCAATGTTTGAATTATAAATTGAACGGATTCGTTTGCTTGCAAGCTTAGCTGCAGTTCGTTTACTTTTCCCAGCATTTAACCCATTCTGACCTTTGTTCGCAAGGTCATCTTTCGTTACAGAACTAGTATTAGAATCGGTACTGGTTGAAAATCTTACCTGCTTTTTGATTAAACTATTATAAATTGAATTGATCCTAAATTCCCCTTCATCTCTATTGATACTAATACCCCCATATATTAACTTTTTTATTTCTATAATTTCCCTGAAGCTTTGTAAAAGTCCTACAGACGTATCTACTATTTTTGTTTGATCAAATAAAATACTGTGATGAGGAAAATAATAAACATGTTCTGCAATAGCTGACTCAAACGTTTCCGGTTTTATATTTTGTTTTAGAGAGCAATCTATGGCATTCTTGTGATGCTGTAGCCTATTTTCTAAAATCTGTTGTCTTCTTCCCACATACAATTTACCACAAGAGCTTGGCATTTTGTATACTCCCTTTTGCATATTTCTCGGTACCTTGTCTTTCTCCTTATTTAGCAAAGAGCTTATAGTTTGTCCTGATTTAAATGCTGTATCGTGTATTTTTAATTCTCTTCTTAATTTTTGTGACAATATTGGGATTAAAGGCAAAGTTATGTAATTTGTTTCTTGATTTGACCCATCTTCTTCTAATATTTCTGGTTCCATCAACTTTTTTTCCTTTTCTCAATCATTTGAGAAATCATATTTTCCGGATAGCCATTACCTAATAGAATATCCTTAATAAAAATTAGTTCATTGCTTATGTATTCTGGTGATGCTAATTGTAATACCCTATTGTCACAAAAATTAAGAATAGAATTAAAAAAACATATATATAAATACAGCATTTAAATCGGGACAAACTATAAGCTCTTTGCTAAATAAGGGGAAAGACAAGGTACCGAGAGATATGCAAAAGGGAGTATACAAAATGCCATGCTCTTGTGGTAAATTGTATGTGGGAAGAACACAACAGATTTTAGAAAATAGGCTACAGCAACACAAGAATGTCATAGATTGCTCTCTAAAACAAAACAAAAAACCGGAAACGTTTGAGTCAGCTGTTGCAGAACATGTTTATAATTTTCCTCATCACAGTATTTTATTTGATCAAACAAAAATAGTAGATACGTCTGTAGGACTTTTACAAAGCTTCAAGGAAATTATAGAAATAAAAAAGATAATATATGGGGGCATTAGTATCAATAGAGATTAAGGGGTATTTAGGATCAATTCAATTTATAATAGTTTAATTAAAAAGCAGCTAAGATTTTCAACCAGTACTGATTTTAATACTAGTTCTAAAACGAAAGATGACCTTGCGAACAAAGGTCAGAATGGGTTAAATGCTGGGAAAAGTAAATGAACTGCAGCTAAGCTTGCAAGCAAACGAATCCGTTCAATTTATAATTCAAACATTGGTTGATGAACTTGTGAGATTTAATTAGCGGTTATGGACCGGGGGTTAGCTGACCTTTATTGTTTTGGTTTAAGTATAAACGTATTCTTCATTTTTTGATAGATTTCCATTTATATACCGTGAGGAGGCGTCTTTGAATCAATATAGACATTCGATTTTGTTTATACGCCAGTGAATGGAAGTGTTTATTTAATATGTGAGTTTTGTTTCCTATTTATTGGTATTTTTCTTTTGTTGTTTTTTTTTGTTTATTTTGATGTAAGTTAAGGTTTTTAAAAAGAACATTTTTGTTTCTTTTTTTTCTTTTCTTTTTTTCCCCTTGAGAAAGCCTCCCGGACGTGGGGCCGAAATATTCGGAGTATTTCTGTTTAATTAAGTGTTTATTTTATTGTATTCACTGCTTTATAAAAATTAAAACCCGTTTTTCTTGCTTAATTTTTCGTAAATGGAAAAGCAGTGTGGTCTAAGAAATTATTAAAGGATGTGGAGGGGGGATAGGTGCCCTCCAATCTGTTTTGACTCTTAAAAAGTGAACTAGAAATTTTAATATCCAATCAAATTAACCTTCTTTGGAGTTTATACGAGCATCCTTTCCATAAGAACCATTTATGCCCCCAGGAAATAACTTATAATGCCTCCCCGGGCCCTGGGGGGTTGCGTCGACACTGGAGATCTTGTTGTATGATCTTTGATAGCTATTTTTAACAAAATAGCTATCTCAAAATTTTTATCGGATGTATTTGGGTAAAATGGCGTGGGGGGGGGTACCCTCAAATATCTTTTGATGCTTAAAAACTGAACTAGAAATTTCAATTTCCAATCAAATGAGCCCTCTCTGAAGTCTATACGAGCATTCCTTCCATAAGACCTATATATCCCCCTGACTACCGGCATAGATATAGGCATTGAAGATTCGTGATTTTTACATACCTGATTTCGATTTCACTGATTTCGAAAAGTACCTCCAAAAAATTTTCGCTCCCTCTCCCTTTCCGAAATCCACTGTCCACTCCCATGGACATTGTTTCTTAACGAAGTAAATCAAACAGATATGTCAACTATATACCACATTTTTATCAAGAGAAAGAAGCAGAAAATTTATTTTCCACCAGTACTTTACTGGTGGAAACAAGAAAAGCAGTTTCTGTCACCAACAAGACATAAAAACACTTTACATTCAACACACCCCCGCCTTGTCTTCATTGAGCAGCCAGGAAGGCGGCCCTTTGCGTTCTTTAAGTTGTTGTATTCTGGTATGTGAATGGCTTGTCTAACTCTCTCGGGCGGTAATGGTCGGCGCTTAATGAAATTACCAGCCGAAAGGTCTTCACAATCCTCATCTTCATCAACATACTGCCCTGGTTTCGGCCGACAGAGAAGGTGCTCTGCAACGTGAAAATGATATAAGATGAGTTTTCTTCAAGCTCGGCCTGTTATTTTTTTTATGAGCCTGCATCTCGAATGCAGCATCAATAAAATGATCAAGGAATCTTACGGCCAATTTTCTAGTTTTATAAGGGAATCGGCAATAAGTGACCATACGGTCAGCCATGTCCATTCCACCCATGTATTTGTTGTAGTCAGCTACTGACCTTGGATAAGAGACTGTGATCTTATTCCCCTGCCTTTGTCCTATTTTTCCAATCTTGTCTCTTCTTCTACTGCCTTGCAATTTGAGCCTACTGTCACAATTCTCGAGTCCAACCATTCCGTGATGGCTAGCTTCGGATCTTCTCAATCAAATGCAACGCTGGATCCTCTTCCTCTCTTCTCCATTTCTTTCTCTAGATTCAAAAATATGGTCTCTTTTCCAAGTCTATTTCGCATGATTATGCCAGATGGATTTATTTGCATTTCACACAGAAGGTTGAGTAGTTTTGTTGAGTTAAAAAATCGATCAAAGTAGAGGCTAGATCCGGGTGGGAGTTTGAGATAGCCTGAGTAAGATTCGAGCTGCAAGTCCATGACATCACATACTTTCAGGAAGCGTAGTGGCACCCTGATAAATCTCAAAGTCAAGTATGAGGTCCTTCGGATTAGCTAAAACAAAGTTTTGCAGGCCAACGGGGTTTGGCTTTTATTGGGTACATACTGCCTTTACGATGTTTTTCCGTAAAATGGGATCATCTGCTCATCAATTGAACAATTGTTGATCCTCGGGAGCACAGTTTATAGAATTATCCAGTAAGTTTAACGCAGATCATTTCTGGTCTTCAATCTCTGTGCGAACAAAAAGCTCCTCCCACTTATTTCTGCATTTGCCGGTTAGTCTGTTTCCGTCAATCAATGAGAAATGGTTACAAAGTGCATTATTCGTAATAGCGGGTTTCCAATTATTTCCGATTACTTCTATTATAACTGTAAGTTTCGCGTCCAAGAGGGTTACAAAGTGCATTATTCGTAATAGCGGGTTTCCACTTATTTCCGATTATATCTATTATAACTGTAAGTTTCGCGTCCAAGAGAAATCTGACTTGTCTACCCGTGAAAAGATCTAATGCCGCTTATTTTTATATCTGCAAAGACGTTCTCTGGAGCACTCGCACCTCGGTCCGGGTTTTTATAATGGTGAGATAGGGAATGATCATACTGCTAATTCTATAAACTGTGCTCGAGAGAGAAAGGCAAACAAGTGACTTAAGTTTCCACAGCCGATTGTTATTCTTAATGTCGTCAGGAATTTCCTCATCTACAACAAATTTTAGATTGCTTCGTATAGTGAAGAAACGGTTTTTTTCAATATTTTCTTATATCTGGTTTACACGAGGTAGCCATTGCAAAATAAAATGTCCTTAATATAGTTCAATTCTGAGTCTATGTGAGGCTCTGAGCAAATTCTTATTACTCGGTCAACCAAAGAAATAAAAACTTCTCTTTTTATGCAGGGAGATTGGTTGGAGGAAAAATACAAATACTTAACCTTATGTGTAGGTTTTCTATAAATAGAAAATTCAAGGCCAGGATACTTATTAAAAATTAAAACACCTAGAAAAGGAGGTTTGTGGTTATGTTCTAGTTCTAAAATGAACTGAAGGTTAGAGTCCAAAGTGTTTAGATGAGTTAAGAAAGGGTTAAGTAACTCCCCTCCGTGCTTCCACACAGAAATAACATCATCCACAAACCGACCCCAGAACAGGTGTTTCATAGGAAATTTCTTTAGAGCAGGGGTTTCAATGAATTCCATATAAAAAGTTACCAAAAATGGTGAAAGACTTGTACCCATGGGTAAACCCCTGATTTGGGTGAAAAATTGATTATTGTATCGGATATATGAGGAGGAACTGTTGCAAAGACGGAAAAGACGCAAAATAGTTTCTATATCCAGTGTTTTGTTGTCTATTTCATGGATATTATCTTCTAATTTCCTTTGAAGAGCTGGTTCACATTTATGTCATTAATGTCGCAAGACGTATACATAGAAATGGCATCGAAACTGACCAAAATTGTATCTTTTTTTATTTCAATGTCTTTTAATTTTTCAACAAGGTGAACTGAATTTCTTATGTATGAAGTTTGCGTTTGCATAAGGGGGCCAAAAAGTGTTGACAACCATTTTTACCAATCTGGCAGTCGGAGAGCTATAAGAAGCCACAATTAGGCGTAGAAGAACTCCATCTTTGTGGAGTTTTGGGAGCCAGAAAAATTTAGGAGCTGAACAATCTTTAAGATAAAATAATTTATACATTTGTGGAGTAATAAGTCTTTCCATTTGCAAAATTCCTAGCTCCTTTCGTACTAAACGTGTGAACTTATCGGTGGGGTCTGAATCTATGGGCTTGTAAGTATGGATGGTTGATAAATCATCTGTAACTTTTGTATTATATGAAGTTTTATCAAGGATAACAGTTTTATTTCCTTTATCAGCCCTGGTGATAATGATGTGTGGGTCTTTTTTTCATTTTTGAGAATTTGTGTTTCCTGATTTTTTGACCTTGAGGAACATGGAATATGAGTAAATCCTCTCCGACTGCCAGATTGGGGAAATGGTTGTCAACCATTCTTAATGTCGCCTTTAAAAATTTATATATTACACAGAACTTTTTTAACAACGGCAAAGATAAAACCAGCCCCATTCTGGGTAGTGGTGTTTATAGAATTCCTTTTTCATGTGGCGATTTTTATGTTGGTAGAACCCAGCAGCAATTTGGGGAGAGGTTATCTGAACATAAGTCCTCAATCGAAAAGGCAATGAGGTTACGCCAAGGCCTGAAGTTTTTGATTCTGCCTTGGTGCAACATGTGTATGAGAGTCCATACCATTTCATTTTGTTTGACGAAACCTCCATTGTTGCCCCCGTTAAAGGTCTCAAATAAGTTTTCAGGGAGGCAGTTGAAATAAAAATGCACATTCTCCAAAAGGTAGCTCTTAAAAGAGACACTGGAGAAACTTTTTTAAGCCCCATATATGACAAAATTATTAATTCTGATCGTTTTTACATACATCCACAAAAGTATATTGTGCAATCAAATAGAATCTCCGATAATAATCAAACTGGAAAGCGATTAGCCTTTAAGAGTGCTTTACGTAAAATAAAATCGTGAAATGCCGTTTAGACCTGTGTTTTTTATTCAGTTACCCTTTCACCGTTACTAAGAAAGGGTCGTCCAATATTAGTTTGGTATTTTTATTTCAAGGTTTGGTTTTTATATTTTTATCAGTTTTATTCTGCACTGAGGACGGTCAAGCAGAGGTCTTGACCGAAATATTTGCATAGTTTTTCGATTTTTTCACTGGCTGTTAATTGTCCCCGTTTTTCATCGCGATTTTATGTTTTATCAGACTGAAGCTTAGATACTTCCTCCCCGAAGATGCTTTCATCAGCTGGAAGGAAGGAGCTTTTAGGTTCTTCGTCTTCACTTGCATCTTCAAGTTCTATATTGTGAGGCTCAAAGAGGTCATCATCACTTTCATCTGCAGAAAGGTCCTCGGCATCACTAGTGTCAATGATTGCAAAGACGAAATATAAAACTGGCAAACAAGACAAATATGAACACTGCAAACATAAAAACACGAAAACTGGCAAAAATGCAAGAACAACAACGAAAAAGAAAAATCAGAATGAGTAATTATTTGTGAGTTAATAATTTTACCGTAAAAAGTCAATTAAAAAGCTGAAAAGATAAAAAACTGGTCAAGCGAAACTTAAGAAAAATACCATAAACATAAGTTTAAAAAAATAAATGAAAGGGACATTGAAAAGCGGGGGGGGGGGGGTAAAATAGGTGAATAAACACAAAAAAGAACGAAATATAAATATATACAAAACTAAAACGGACTCTAAAAAAGTGTCAATAATTTAACCATATAAAGTCAATAAAAAGATAAGTGCATATGACCTAATATTGAAACCATAGAGAGTGAGGTGGCATTTTGCTTGACTGAAAAAAAAAATGTTTTTTTGGTTTAAGTGTGCCTATTTTTCCTAGCTGTTGCTTCCGTTTTCCAAGTAATGATACCTTATTTGATTTTGGAATGGTTTTCAATTTTGATGAGGTCGCTGGATCTTACTAGATCTAATGGACATTCCGGAAAACAGTCTCTTTCTCTGCGAAAATTAAACAGATTCTACTGTTTTGGAACCATTCCCCTTCACAGTATTCTATTTTGACTATGAACTCGCTTCCGCTGTGTTAACATCTAATTGGTGTTTTCACTCTTGGTATTTACCAGTCGAATTTCCCCGTGTGTAACTTGAATATTTACAGACCGTGCATGTCCCTGGACTTTCCTAAGTGATATTAGTGACCTTGGTTCTTGTTAATTGGTGATTATAGGATTATTATAGCCCTGAACAGTGAAAGAAATAAGAGGTGAGATTTTTAGTTCCAAATAGCTCATGTCTGACACAAAAGAACCTCCTGAAAAAGACATAGATGTCTCACCTTTCCTGCCCTTAATAAGAAACCTAATTAGAACCCCCCCCCCCAACTTCTATGTCTAAATCAACCACACATCCTAAGGTGATACAAGCCCTAGACATCCTTCAAGCTAAAAGTACCAGTGAAATCCCCCCTGGCAAACAAAGAAAACATTATAAAATTAGATCAACCCCTGGAGAACCCAACCCGAGATTATATCACTCACTGATGATTCCCAACCAATTGAATCGTTACCTAGCTCTTTAGATCAGCCATACTATTACATTGTCACCATC
This sequence comes from Artemia sp. Kazakhstan ARC1039, assembly GCA_029168905.1. Taxonomy (NCBI): domain Eukaryota; kingdom Metazoa; phylum Arthropoda; class Branchiopoda; order Anostraca; family Artemiidae; genus Artemia; species Artemia sp. Kazakhstan ARC1039. The sequence goes on from JAQQPU010001039.1 coordinate 29,416, forward strand.
AAGAAAACCAATGGTCAACCCTTTACTAGAGATCGATTAATGGATATTATAAAGCATATATTTTTACTAGCTAACTCAACTTTTGAAATAGTTTTCCTGAAAGGTCTGATAGATCTTTATTTTACCTCTCAAAAGGCCGCGGATTCAGTCCTTTCAAGGTCTAAGAAATTAATCGTTGAGAGTTCCAAAATCTTTGCCACTTCAAAAGAAGTAGAAAAGTCATATAAATACGTGGTTTATGGTCTTGACACCGGTATACCAATAGAGGAATTTACAGCTGACCTATTTTATTCTTCGGGTCATCCTGTCCAACCAACAACAGCCACAAGACTCAGCTTGAAAAATGATGGTAATCTTATACCCAGCCGGTCAGTGCTTATTGTATGCAAAAACGAGTTGCAAAGAGAAGTTTTTTTTATGGTATGACCCTTCGCCATAAGTCCTATAAACCAAAGCCCCTACAATGCACAATTTGCCTAGATCATGGTCATAGCAAAAAAAATTGTAAACAGTCAATCCAATGATGTCGAAAATGTGGTAAACCTAGCCACGTTACAGAAAATTGCACCGAGAAAGACGCCTACTGTAAAAATTGTAATAATAAGGGGCACACGGGACTTGAGAAGAAACTTTGTCCGGTCTATCACAAGAGAGCCGAGATCCTCCGAACCTCTGTGATATTGAACTTACCCTACTCCATCGTAGCCGCTACAATCACTAGACAACCAACTCCAAGTCGACCCTTAAATAGCCAAACTGAAGTTTCAAACAACCAGAGAAAAAAGGTCCCACCCTCAATAGATAAAGGCTTCTCATTTACCCAATGGTCCACTCAATTTCCTCAACTTGAGGCCAAATCGCAACCTTCCTCTTCCCAACTTCCAGTTTTATCACATCCACAAGTTATTCATCATTATAATCAAGAATGGCAAAGGTTAGCCACATACCTCGGAGTTTCCCATCATATCGAGGTTGGCAGTGAACCAGTTGAACTGAAAAATATCCTTAAAAAAAGGCCATTACTGCGCTCCTAGGAGAGGAAATCTGCCAAAAAGCTGCGGTCTAAATTTTATCCTTCAAAGAAGGCATGGAATGTCATTCTAACTCAACATTTCCTACGATCCCAACTGTTACCAAATCCCCCAGTTATTTGAAAGAATCACCAGCACCTGAAACGATGATAGAAGCCCCAAGCCATAGCGAAACAAAACAAAAAAAAAAAACAAGAAAAAACAGAAATTGACGACCCCTCACGAAGTCTCTTCGGGCGAGGATGATGTTCAAAGCAAAACCCAAGCGAACTGATATCCAACAAGAATGCCTGACGACTAATTAATGTGTGACTTTTCGTTTTTAACTAATTTATACCTTTCTAATAACATTGCTTTTAATTATTCCGATATAGAAAGTAATCAGCATGCCAACCCTATAAGCAGCCCCGATGATACCTTAACTCATGCTAGTTGTAAATACCTTGATATTCTTGATTTTGTTACCAATGTGAAGCCAAAAATTGTAAATAATAATTCTCTTAATGTTCTTTGTTTCAACATCAGAAGCATCCGGGATAAGTGGCTCAAGTTTAAAGATTTAATTTCATTCAATGGTGTTATCCCTTTTGACGTTATAGGATAAACAGAGACATGGCTTTCCCATAATGATGACACTAGTGTTTTTTTTACTCCCTGGCTACCAAATAATCCATTTGCCCAGGAGATTGACAAAGTGTTCTGGGGGTATCTCACTTTACATCCGTTCGAATGTAAATTTTACCAGGCTATCCAGAGTGCGAATCTATTTTCTCTACACAAATAAATCTCAGATGTATTTATTCAATAAATGTTACCATAGTTATTGGCCAAAATTCCTATATACTCTCCTTATTTTATAAACCTCCTCCATTTCCGACCTCATATTTTTGTAATCTGTTTGATGATTTCTCTTATTTTTGCTAATCTACCCCATAAAAAGGCAATAGTTCTTGGGGACTTTAATTGTAACCTACTCAATGTTGGTAAAAATATTGAATCTGACACTTTTTTTGAATCGGTAACCGCGAGCGGTCTTCTACCCACAATTTTTTTTCCCCCAGTAGAGTTGATCCTGTGAGATCAACTTCAACATTAATTGATAACATTTTTGTATCCACTTCCCTGGGAAATGACCTGTCCTCAAATACGGATGTGTTTGGGGAAACGGTGGCCGTGGAAAGGGTGTTAGTTGTATTCCAATCCCTTTTGACCCTCAAAAAGGGCACTAAAACTCTCGATTTCCAATTGAATAAGCCCTCTTTGAAGTTAATACAACGACCCCTTCCATACGAAGTGCCTCTGGGAATAAAATAATAATAATCATAGGCTGCCTAAGTAAAGAACGAGGTTGGCACAATGTATTATTTTTTTTCTTTGTTTTAGACCAGGCCACTTCGAGTTCCCTGGCCTAACAAAAATAAGCAAAAATAAAATCAAATAATCTACCAAGCGTGAAATTACCACAAATCAGCATCGATAAATGAAACCCAAAACGAACAGAAATTACAATAAATAACCGAGTCTAACTCAAAACGAGCAGAAATTAACATAAGTTGCCTTCCCAAGGTCAGAACATAATTTGCACTTGACTGTTCAAATTAATGTGCATTGTCAGTTTAATATACATTGGCCTATAGTGATATTTAGTAATCAAAATGTTAATATTATTTGATTTATTACAGATATAAGAGGAAAAACATTTATATTTTTTCAGTAAAGTGCAAATTATGCTCTGGCCTTGGGAAGGCATAATGGTTTTGAGACCAACTTATGTTAATTTCTACTCGTTTCGAGTTTGACTCGGTTATTTATTGTTCGTTTCGGGTTTCATTTATTTATCGATGCTGATTTGTGGTAGTTTCAAGCTTGGTAGATTATTTGATTTTATTTTTGCTCATTTTTGTTTAATGGAGCTCTTTATTTTTCTTTGAAAAACTTATTTTGTGCAAAAAGTTTTTTTTAATTAATAAATAATAAAACATTGGAGTTCCATGGCCTTTACTATAGGTAACACTATAGCGTAACACGGTAACACGATTGTCACGATTGTACTATAGGTAACACTATAGCGTTGCCTCTGATTGTCCTTTTTTTAATAATCGTGGGATTCGCTAACACTACAACAGCTGTTATACTACTACATCGTTCATAGCTTACCGCTATGTAGATTATCACTAATGATCGACATGATCTATAGTTTGACCATATGTTTGAATACAGATTTCATGTTTGAAAGTCATATACGAGTACAATGTAGGATTTCATTTAGGAGAAATGCCGGACAGCATGAGAGCAAGAACGACACGGTGCGCTTCTTTTTCCTTTTTCATCTGCATGTGCTTTCGGTTCCTACGAGGATAAATTAAATAAATATAATTGCGCCGTTTCTAGAATCTTAATTATCATTAAGATTCCTTGCGTGATTCAACCTATAGCCCCTTGCCCTGTTCCGAGTAAAATTTCGACTATACGTTCGAACATTATATAGAATTGATATAAAATTGCACTTAACAAGAATAAAATCCGTTTTAAGAAATCATAAATAAGAAAAAAAGTAAATAATAATAACTGTTGTGAATAACATAAATAATATTTATATAGTAAACACTAAAAAAATGATAACTGTCATAAAACAAATACTAATAACTACTAACAAAAAACTGGGAAGTATTTATTTTTATTTTTCGGATTTTGGGCTTGTCTACAGTCAACTGTCATCTGATTTAATAATGTTTTTTATTCAGTTTCGTTTTAGGCTTAACTACCTTAAAATTAAATTTCACCAAATAAGTTCTTTGCTTAAGAATCGTTCTACGTATTCCATGCTATGCAACCAAAATTAATCAATATAGTTTCTTCCACATTCAGTTTTTGCATTTGATTTATAAACAAATAGAGTGTAAGTATTTCCTCTTCAATAAGTTACAGATTGCTGATACGGGCGAATCAGCAATATTTTTGGAACGGCTTATAGTATCAAGAGGAAACTTAAGGGGCATCATGAGTGGGATGTGCAGTTGATCAAAAGGCTAAATATACCTGCTATTAGTACTTCAGCAGCTACTGTTTCTACTACTACTAATAATACACCATTTCTGCTACAACTGTTCCTACTACCACCATTGCTAGTATGCAACTAGTACAATTAAGTTTGCGCATATGAAGGTGAAACATTCATAGAATTTTTAGGGGAAACTGGATCTATATCCAAACATAAAGGGGAAACGTAAAGGGGAAGATCTATTGAAAAAACGGTAACAAAATGGTAATATATACATGTCACTACTAAGACTACTACGACTGCTACACTCACTAGTTCTACTACTACTATTACTATTGCTCCAACTACTACTTCTAGTGCAACTACTTGTACGGCTGAGGTCAGTAAGATAAAAATTTCAAGAACTATATGAATATACAGGTCACCAAAAGGACTGAACAGTAGTATCTCCATGATTGCTTCAACAAAATCCATAGCCAGGATTCCTACAGCACCCTGGATTCCGAAAACGTCCTGGATTCTGACAACATCCCTGTTTTCATGGGACCTGCAACACAGCCAACCAATAGGTGTTGTTACGTGTTTACTTTTGAGAAGGCACGCGCCCGGAAAACAACCGGTCCCTGTTTTAAATGGCCATGTGTTACGACAGTGTAGTAGAGGGTCACGCAATCTAATGTGACATGTTTCATCAGAACCCGCGTGGAACCCCTGCTTGCAACTGAGCACGGCGCTTGTGCGGGTGTTACGTAAGGACAGCGCACACGTAGGTGTTACATAATGATAGCGCAAACGTGAGTGTTACGTAATGGCAGCGCACATATCAGTGTTACATAATACTTTTTTTAGATTTATTTTCTTTCTATGCTTTCTTCCTCGAGACGTTCAAGGCGTTTTTTCTTTCAAGGCGTTTTTTTCATGACTTTTTTTCCAAGAAGTTTTTTTTTCCTTTAGTTCTTACGTAATGTGGAATGTTTAGGGATGACAGGTTCTCACGTGATATGTCTCTTCAGACTCCGAGGGGGGATCCTCCGCTTTTAACTGAGGAGGACACACACGCGGGGTGTCACATAATACTTTTCGAGATTTGATTTCCTTTCAATACGTTTTTCTCAAAGGACAATTATATTGTAATGATTTTTATCCCCGTTAGGACTCGAAAGGCAATTTCCATCCAATAGAACTGCGCATTAATCATCTGGACCAGTAATATTTTTCTAATATTCTTTTTTCAGTCAATACTTTCTACATGATTGCCATTAGCATGCAATACCCGGTCATTACGTTCTTATTATTTTCGGTTCTCGCGTTTTCTACTGTATTTGCCTCCGTGGTACCGGAACCGTAACCTTGTCTCAGTTTTTGGGCTTCCAGATATAACTGAAAAGCTAGTTGAGCTTGCTGACAAACTCCCCCAGACAGTGAAGGCTCTCCCCGCTCATCATGGGTTTGTACGCCTCCTTCATTGATTTAGTGTCTTTACTGTGTATTTAGTCGATTTGTATGTATTTTTTCTTTTCTTTTATTTATACTCCGCTTTTGTTACCTTAGCGGGTTAAAAATAAATTATTATTATTATTTTTAATAAGAACCCATTTTCAATTTACTGACTCAATTAAATGATTTTCGCATCAGAACACATAAACATTACAATTTTATTGATTTTCTAAAAGGGCCTAGACAGTAGATGTTATGTACCATCGGCGTTAGATATTCCTTTACGTAAAATATTGGGTATTGAAGCTTTGTCCTGGAACAAGGAATCTAAAAAGAAACAGACAATCATAAATACAAATTGATTGATAATAAACCTTATAAAATTATAAAATCAGATAAAAAACAGTTAAAAAACACGACAAACGAAAAAACGAAAACATACGTTAATTAAACAAAGATGGGGGCCCTAACAATCATTTCTGGAGGACGGGGTTGATATTTTAGCTAAACTTAAGTCATATTGGGAGTTTTTAAAGAAAATACTATATTTTTCTTACCCAAGACTATCAATGTTTCACACCACCGTGACAATATGCAGCTCTCCCTCTTTCTAGCGATCATTTCCAGAGGGCGGGGTTGATACTAGAGCTAAATTTAAACCAAATTAAGAGCTGCTAACGAAAATACCACATTTCTTTGATCCAAGAATATGAATATTTCACACCACCGTGACAATATGCGGCTTTCAGACCCGCTAGTAGGAAATTCCAGGCTGAGGGGTTGATATTAGAGGTAAATTTAAGCCCTATATTTAGGTATTTCTGACTGCTTTTAACGAAAATGCCCCGTTTCTTTGAGACAAGAATATGCAAATGGAAAAAAATAACCATGAAAAGGCCTAACATAAGATAAAATATATGCAAAAACATTTGTGAACTAAAGAAAGATGAGGGCCCTAGCAAGCAATTCAAGGGGGTGGGATTGATATCAGAGGTAAATTTAAGCCATATATTGAGGCATTTTTGAGAACTTTTAATGAAAACACAGCGTTTTTGAGACAAGAATATGCAAATGGACAAACAAAACATGAAAAACCTAACATAGGATAAAATATAGGCACAGATCTGCGTAAATTAAAGAAAGGTGGGAAGAGGGATCCTAGCAGACAATTCCCAAGGAGGAGGGTTGTTATTAGAGGTAATTTTCAGGCCATATAGCGGTATTTCCGATAGCTTTTAACGTAAATACAGCGTCTTTTTTTAGACAAGACTACCCACCCCCAGTTGAGAAGCGTAGATTTTAATATTATTTTCTCTTCAAATTACACACGATCTCACTAGAGGAAAATTTTTAGGTCCTGTTGTGAGCTTGAATGACACATCACTCATTTCAATGACCGCATGTTAGATTTCACTAACTCCAACACCCGCAGAAGATTCATTTAACGCCTCCACCTTAACTTTTAAGGTGTAGAAAATTCTACTCAAAGCAATTAACGCCACACTGCCACGTTTTTACTGCCCCGTGACAACTCCATGATACATATTACAATTCCGAAGACATTTTCCAGATATTTTCTTGTTAAAAATTACACATCAAATCCACAGGTTCACCATCACCTCATCATTTCTAAGAGTTTTTCCAGATATTTTCTTGTTACAAATTACGCATTAAATCCACTGGTAAATGTTTTCGCAACCCAACCCTCCGTGACACACCTTGTCAATTCACACCCAAAAGCTACACTATTACTCCCCCTCTGACACCATTTACCACCACCTCATCATTCTTAAGATATTTTCCAGATATTTTCATGTTAAAAATCACGCATCAAATCAACTGGTTCATGTTTTCGCAACCCAACCCTCCGCGACAAACCCTGTCAATTCACACCAACACCCCACACTTTTACTACCCCTACCACCATGTACCACCACCTTATCATCCCTAAGACATTTTCCAGATATTTTCTTGTTAAAATACCGTACTCAAACCATTGATTCAAGTTTCTCACGAGCCAACCCTTTCATGATGCTCCTCAGTACACCTCACACCACCAAGGCATTACGCAGCTGCCCCCTGCCATCTGCGTGGCACCCTAATCATACCCCCAAGACATTTCAAGCATTTTTGTTAAAGATTGTATATTTAACTCATTGATTTAAGTTTTTCACGAGCCAGCCCCTTCATGATGCTCCTCAAAATACATCACACATCCACGCCATTACGCAGCTACCCTACTACCATCTCCCGCAAGAAAACCCTATCATCATGCCCCCAAAACACTTCACACCACCATGTCATCATGCACTTTACCCTGTGACATTCATGTGGTATCCGTAATCATCTCTAGAGTATTTTCAGCTATGTCTCTGCAAAATTACCCTGTTTACACCAAAATCGGTCGTTTAAACTTAACAAAAGACCACTCAATAATGTCTCTTCTGATGAGTCCTGTAAATTGAGCCCAAAGTAACACAGAGTACCACCCCCTATGACACCTTTCGGTGATCATCCTAAGAAATCACAAATTCTTATTACAAAATACAAAAAACTTATTACAAAATAAAAAGTAATTCTTACAAAACTTTACTCCCGAGCGGTTTTGTTTCATGTCAATCATTTTCTCTTCTTTGGAAAATTCAAAATTGAATCGTAAGTTTTTTGTTTCTTCTATGGAAAAAATTCAGAATCTAAGAGTAAATTTTTCTCTTCTACGGAAAATTCACGAACTTCTCTTCTCTTCTCTGAAAAAATTCAGAAATGAAGAAGAAATTTTTCTCTTCTTTTGAAAAATTCACAATCAAAGTGAAATTTTTTACTCTTCTTTGAGAAAATTTAGAAGTAACGTGGAACTTTTTCGGAAAATTCAGAACTGAAGGGCAACTTTTTTCTTCTTTGGGAAAAGTCGCAACAAAATTTGATCTTTATTTCTTTTCTTTGAAAAGTTTTGTCTATGCTACCTCTGTTTATATTTTAAAGTGCATCCTGGAACATTTTCATTTGAGCTAAAATGTTCAACTTAGATTTTGAAGTTTTCCAAAAAGGAGAAAACACGTTACCCTTTAGTTCTGAGTTTACTTATAGACGAGAAAAAAATTCACTTCAGTTGTGAATTTTCTGAGAGATGAGAAAAAGTTCCACATCCCTTCCGAATTTTCTAAAAGAAGAGAAAAAAATTACATTTCGATTCTGATTTTTTCCTAAGAAGAGGAAAAGTTTTACTTCAGTTTGAATTTTCTCAGAGAAGAAAAGAAAAGTTTAAGTTATGTTCTGAATTTTTCCGTAGAAGAGAAAAAAGTTACACTTCGATTCTGAATTTATTTCAAAGAAGAGAAAATGATTGACATGAAACAAAACACCTAGGAGTCAGAAGAAGTTTTTATTTTTTAGGACGTATTTTTGTTTTGTAAAAATTATTTTTTGTTTTGGAACAAGTATTTCGTATTTTGTAAGAAGAATTTGTAATATTTTAGGATCTATTTTTTTTGTAAGATTTTTTTGTTTTGTATTAAGTTGTTCTGTATTTTGTAATAAGAATTTGTGACTTCTTAAGATGTTCACCGCAAGGTTTCATAGGGGGTGGTACATTGGGTTACGCTGGCCTCAATGAGCAGGACCCATCAGAACAGACATTATTGAGGATTTTTCGTTAGGTTTAAACAATCGATTTCCGTGTAAACAGGGTATTTTTGCATCGAAATAGCAGAAATACCCTAGAGATGATGACAGATGCCACATGGGTGTCACAGGGTCAAGTCATGGCGGTGTGAAGTGTTTTGGGGGCATGATGAAAGGATTTGCTAGCCGGAGATGGTAGGGGGTAGCTGCGTAAGGTCGTGGTGGTGTGAGGTGTTTTGAAGAGCATCATGAAAGGGTTTGCTCGTGGTAAACATGAATCAAAGGGTTTAATACATAATTTTTAACAAGAAATGACTGAAGTGTCTTGGGGGTGATGAGAAGGATGTCACGCGGATATTACGGGGCAGATGCGTAATACCGTGGTAGTGTGAGGTGTATTGAGGAGCATCATGAAAGGATTGGCTGATGAAAAACTTGGCAATCAATTTAAAGAACTCAGAATGACAATTAAACAACTCAGAAGTTCTTTCGTCAAATCTATTTTAGTGGCTTTTAATTGCAAGTTTTGGAGTAATTTTGGTAGTAGAAGTATTAACTTTATCATATATTAGCTGGAGGTTTCCCTGATCATTGAGGTTTTGGGATATTTCCCAGAGAAAGGTGCAGAAAATGTTTATCTCTTCTATTTCTTGAGCTTGGAAGCATACACGAAGAAGCAGACATTCATATATCAATCCATGTTGCTTCTAGCTCCATAAATAGACGGTCTTATGTGATTATTCGGGCAAAAGACAATGATATTCTGGTGATACTTTTGCAACATTCGTCAACGCTGTTAGCTACGTAAGGGTGTAAAAAAAGAACTATTCCTCCAACCTCCTGACCGAATTTCTTCTGTGCATGAGCTGCTTTTTTTCTCTTACAAGGGGCTTTATTGACAGTCTTGGACTTCTGCACTGCCTTAGTGCCGCTGACATGACGAGCTTTTTATATTCTGTGGATAAGAAGACATTCGTTAAAGCAACTCTAAAGTGTAATCTTTTTAGTGACATGAAGGAATCGATGAGAAAAGTCGGGATTGACAGCGTAAGTATATCTAATTACGTAGAAGAAGTGATAGAGGTGGCAAGAAAAGGAAAAATAGCAGACTTTGGAAAGAATCCGACTGACCTTAACTCTCTGAACGACTTACGAGTGCACTTATTCCAGCGGAGAAAATCGTTGAAAAACCTACCACTCACTGAAAATAGCTTTAAATACCACATCCTTAGAGTTGTATACAATTGAGAAACTATTTTACAGGCTGCGGATAGTGAGCCAGTAGTTTTAGACCCCCCACATTTTGGATGGGTATCCAGTGACATTTTTGGGGTTATTCCTTGACAAATTTATTGTCACAGTGGCCAATTTTTGTAAGCCGTATCGCCATTCACTGTAAATGTTTAAACATGTGCATTGGAAAGTGTTCCTGTGCGGTAATCCTAAACTGTGACTTGATTTGTGTTCGTGCCGTGCAACATGTTTCACGAACAGAAAATCATCACTCAACTTCCACGAACATAAATCAGCGTGCAGCAAGTTTCGTGAACAAAACCCATTTTCTCAATGAGGAAAATCATTGTAGAGATTTCACGAAGAGAAAAATCAACATTTAACATGGATCACGAACAAAGAAATATAAATGCTATACGTTCCATGAACAGAATTAGTTTCACTAAGTGGAAAAAAATTAATGTACTTATTTCATGAAGATAAAAATAAACATGCAACAAGTTTCAGGAATAAAAAATCAACACGCAACAAGTTCCGAGAACAAAATCAGAGTAACGGGGAGAAAAATAATTTTTTAAGTTTTGCGAAGAGATAAAATCAGCATGCAACAAGTTTCACGAAGAAAAATCAGCACTCAACAAGTTCCAGAAACATAAATCAGCACGATCAAGTTCCATGAACAAAATTGGCTTCAAGAGAAGAAAAAATAATCAATATACAAGTTTCACGAAGAGAAAAATCAACATTCAACAAGTTTCATGAACAAAAAACTATCATGCAACAAGTTCCATGAATAACAATCAGCACGCAACAAGTTCCTTGAGCAAAATCAGTTTCACGAGGAGGAAAAATCAGTGTACAAGTTTCACATTGAGAAAAATCAACATGTAACAATTTTCATGAACAAAAAATCAGCACTCAACAAGTTCAATGAATAAAAATCAGCACTCAACAAGTTCCAACTACAAATTGGTTTCACGAGGAAAAAATAAAAAATCAATGTAAAAGTTTCACGAAGAAAAAAATCAACATGCAACAAGTTTCACGAACAAAAAAATAGTCAGCACACAACAAGTTCCACGATCAAAAAAATATGCGTGCAGTATGTACAATGAACAAAATTAGTTTTGGAAGGAGAAAAAATTCAATCTACATGTTTCACGAAGAGAAAACCTC
>JAQQPU010001039.1:48705-74899 GCA_029168905.1 Artemia sp. Kazakhstan ARC1039
AGTTGAGGTTTATGTAAATAGTTGAGTTATTAGGTAAGTAGTTACGTGGAGTTTCGCGCGATCGCAAACTTTCATAGGTTTTCTCCAGCGTGAAAGTGTTGCTTAATTTATTTATTTGTTTAGGAATGTGGAATAATAAACTTATGAACTTAATATAAATATACTGATATTTAGTAATCAAAATGTTAATGTTATTTGGTTTATTAAAGTTATAAAAGTAAAAACATTTATATTTTTTTTCAGTAAAGTGCAAATTATGTTCTGGCCTGGAGAGGTCAAATTTTGTTGGATGTGTTTTATATAAACAAAATAATATAAAAATTTTGTTTGGATGTGTTTGGGGAAATGGTGGGCGTGAGAGGGGTGTTAGTTGCCCTTCAATCACTTTCGACTATTAAAAAGGACACTAGCCCTTTGAGTTTCCAATCGAATGAGCCCTTTTTCAAGTTTCTACGACAAAGATTTCAATAAAAACCTTATATGCCCCCAGGGCATAACTTATAACCCTTTCCCAGAGGGCTGTGGGGCAGTTGTCATCCTGAAAGACATAATTTCCAGAACTTAAAAGTACGTTTAATAAAATGGCTATCTCAAAATTGTGGGCATAACTTAAAAACCTTGCCCTGAGGGTTGGGGGGGGGGGGTGTCATCCTTAAAGACCTAATTTCCAAAAATTTCAACTATGTTGAATAAAATGGATATCTATAAATTTTGATTGGATGGAGAAAAGGTGGGCATGAGAGAGGGGGTTAGTTGTCCTCAAATCATGGTCGACTATTAAAAAGGGCACTAGACCTTTAAATTTCAATCGAATGAGCCCTTTGTCAAGTTTCCACAAGAAAGATTTCAATAAAAACCTTATATGCCCCCAGGGCACAACCTATAACCCTTTCCCTGAAGACTGTGGGGGAAGTTTTCTGCTCAAGGGTATAATTTCCTGAACTTTAAACTGCGTGGAACAAAATGGCTATTTAAAACTTTTGATTGGATATGTCTGGGGAAATGGTGGGCCAGGAAGGGGTGTTAGTTGCCTTCCAATCGCTTTCGACTATTAAAAAGGGCACTAGCCATTTCAATTTCCAATCGAATGAGCCCTTTTTGAAGTTTCTATTACGACGCGTTTTATAAAAACATTAATTGCCCCCAGGGTATAACTTACAACCCTTGCCCTGAGAGTTGTGGGGGAGTGTCCTCCTCAAAAACATAATTTCTATCTGGAAATCCACTACACTAAACAAAATGGCTATCGAAAAATTTTGATTGGATGTGTTTGGGGAAAAGGTGGGCAAGAGAGGGGGGCTAGTTGCCCTCTAATCAATTTCGACTATTAAAAAGGGCACTAGACCTTTGAATTTCCAATCGAATGACCCCCTTTTCAAGTTTCTACGACAAAGATTTCAATAAAAACTTATATACCCCCAGGGCATAACTTATAACCCTTGCCCTGAAGACTGTGAGGGGAGTGTCCTGCTCAAAGGTATAACTTTCTGAACTTTAACTCTGTGGAACAATATGGCCACTTAAAAATTTGGATTGGAAGTGATGTGTTTGGGGAAATGGTGGGCGTTGAAGTGGTGTTAGTGGCCTTCGAAATACTTTCGACTTTTAAAAAGGGCACTAGCCATTTCACTTTCTAACCAAATGAGCCGTTTTTGAAGTTTCTACGACAACGCGTTCTATAAAAACTTTATATGTCCAGAGGGCATAACTTACAATCCTTGCCCTGAGGGCTGCGAGGGGGCTGTTATCCTCAAAGATCTAATTTACAGAACTCAAAACTATGTTGAATAAAATGGCTATCTAAAAATTTTGATTGGATGTGTTTAGGGGAAAAGTGGGCGTGAGAGGGGGGTTAGTTGCCCTCCAATCACTTTCGACTATTAAAAAGGGCACTAGTCCTTTGAATTTGCATTCGGTATGAGCCTTTTTTGAAGTTTCTACGCTAACACCTTCTATAAAACCCTTATATTCCCCCAGGGCATAACTTACAACCCTTGCCCTGAAGGCTGTGGAGGAGTGTCCTCCTCAAAAAAATAATTTCAAATCAACAACGCTGAACAAAATGGCTATCTAAAATTTTGATTAGATGTAGTGGGGGAATGATGGGCGTGGGGAGGGGCTAGTTGCCCTCCAATTACTTTCGACTATTAAAAAAGGCATTAGCCCTTTGAATTTCCAATCGAATTAGTCTTTTTGAAGTTTCTAGGACAACACCTTCTATAACAACCTTATATGCCCCCAAGGCATAACTTACAACCCTTGTCCTGAAGGCCGTGTGGGAGTGTCCTCCTAAAAAACATAATTTCAATCTGGAAATCAACTACGCTGAACAAAATGGCTATCTCAAAATTTTGATTGGACGTATTTCAGGAAATGGAGGGCGTATAAGGGGTGTTAGTTGCATTCCAATCACTTTCGACTATTAAAAAAGGCATAAGCCACCCCAATTTTCAATTGAATGAGCCCTTTTCGAAGTTTCTATGACAATTTTTTCGATATGAAGTGCCTGATCGTGCGTAGCTGTGTTGGCCTCAGGCAGCTTGGTGCTGCGGTGAGTTGTTAGTAGTAGTAGTTACTTTAAAGGAAAAAAAAATAATAAATGATACATTGCGCCAACATCGTTCTTATATGCCCTCAGGGAATAACTTATAACCCTTGCCCCGAAGGTTGTTGGGGAGTGTCCCCCTCAAAAACATATTTTCAATATGGAAATAAACTACGCTGCATAAAATGGCTATTGGAAAATTTGGAATGAAAGGGTTTGGGGGAATGTGATGGGCGTAGGGAGGGTGGGGGGCTAGTTGCCCTCCAATCACTTTCGACTATTAAAAGGGCACTAGCCCTTTGAATTTCCAATTGAATGATCCCATTTTGAAGTTTCTACGACAAAGTCTTCTATTAAAACCTTATATGCCCCAAGGGCATAACTTAAAATCTTGCCCCGAGGGTTTTGGGGGAGTGTCATCCTCAAAAACATATCTTTTTCTGGAAATTAACTACGCTGAACAAAATGGCTATCTCAAAATTTTGAGTTAATTTGTTTGGGGGAATGATGGGCGTGGGGGGGGGGGGTTAGTTACCCACCAATCACTTTTGACTATTAAAAAGGGTACTAGCCCTTTCAATTTCCAATCGAATGAGTCTTTTTTGAAGTTTTCTACGACAAAACCTTCTGTAAAAACCTTATATGCCCCAAAGGCATAACTGGAAATCAACACCTATCTGGAAATCAACTACGCTGAACAAAATGGCTATCTCAAAATTTTGACTGGATGTGTTTGGGGGAAGGATGGGTGTAGGGGGGCTAGTTGCCCTCAAATTACTTTTGACTATTAAAAAGGGCACTAGTCACTTCAATTTCCAGTCGAAAAAGCCCCTTTCGAAGTTTCCACGACAACTCCTTCGATACGAAGTGCCCGGGTATGGAGAAAAAAAAATAATACATTGTGGCAACATCGTTCCTTACTTAGGCAGCGCTATTGCGCTGCCTATGATAAATATTTTAACAAGCAATCGGTAAATAAAAGACTTGCAATACAAACTAAATGTTGGCCTACTTATTGCACTCTAAAATACTTAAATGTAAGCGCCAATTCGCAAAAAGGAGAGGGGGGTATAATATATTTGTCAAAATCTTTAAGGAATGGTGGTATTTTGCTGAATGGAAGTTTTCAACGGAAATACCAAAAAAGCCATTTTTTCAAAACCTGGGTACCCCCCCCCCCAATCGACGTCACTGGAAAGCCTAAGTAAAATTTTAGGAGATCGAAAATCTCCCATATAAAAAGGGTTATTTCTGTTCGTTTTAAGTTTTAACGCTGCTCGTCACTTTCATTTGAGAAAAAATTGTTATTTCAAGCAAAGATATATCTTTTGAAAATGTGTGCAAAATAAGTGCAAGTTCAACCTTGATTTCAAGAGTAAGAGAGCGGTGGATCTTCATATTTTTAAAACTTCATTCAAGACAGGCTATATTGAGGTTTCAATTAACTGAACACTAAACTTTAGTGTAAAAGCCAGGGGCCAATAGTCCCCCTTGAAGTGTTGAAAAAGGATTATATCCGGAATCAATTAGAGTCCGTAGCTAATTCAGTGACTGTTATTTCGTAACATTTTGCTGTGGGTTCAAGTGACCTAGATTCAGGATATTCATTTAGATTTTGGATAATTTTTACATCCAGTACCCATTTGTGAATGGTGTTTAAACCACCCCCCCTGGCCTCCGTGGAAAATACTCCCGAGGCAAGACCTATGTTCATTTCACCCATATTGTGACGTAATAATCGAGTGAAT
The DNA here is from genome assembly GCA_029168905.1 of Artemia sp. Kazakhstan ARC1039. NCBI lineage: Eukaryota > Metazoa > Arthropoda > Branchiopoda > Anostraca > Artemiidae > Artemia > Artemia sp. Kazakhstan ARC1039. The sequence continues at coordinate 52,999 of JAQQPU010001039.1, forward strand.
ACCTGTTTTCGTTTATACAATAGCTGGCTGGTGCTGGACTTTTTGAATATTTATTTAAAATATTGTATGATGATGATGAATGTATCATGAACATTTAGGTAAATATACAAAAATTATAAATAAATACTGAATGATATTTTAATATAATTTCTCGTTCACTTTTCTTTTTTGGAATTTTGAATTTGTAGCCTACATCGTTTTCAAACCAGCTTGAAGAACTTTAAATCTGTAACTGGTTCCAGATACCAATAAAACATTTTTTTTTATAAGTCACGTCTGGACCAGTCTTTATTTGGTCCAGAATGGTCTTTGCTCAGTGACCTCTGGGATTTTAATAAGGAAAGAATGAAACTCAATTTGTATGTATTTTTGAATAGTTTTACTAGTATGCATGTATTTCACAAGTTTTACCTAACATAGGGATACCATAAAGATCTTATGGTAGAGGTCCCACTGTGCCGGGTAAAGAAAGTAAAGCCTCGAAACCCGTTAAGGCAGATGGTATTTCTTCTGATGAGCCCTAATGAAAGGTACTACTTGGAAATATTTCGCTAGATTTAAGGTGCTTTTGCTTGTGAATTTACAACGACTTACATTTATTGATGACGACTTTGCATGGATTTGGACATTTCGATTTGGTTGATGGTTCGGTTATACTGTTTGGTCCTAGGTAATTGGATAGATGAGTAAGGTTAAAACCTCGTTCAAGCGCACATTTATCTCAATTGCTGGATTAGAATGACAGTCCTTTTCTTCTTCTTCTTCTCTCTCTCTCTCTCATTTATTTTTTTTCTGGCCAGGTAATTACCTCTAAAACATTATTTGGAATATTTTGTTTGGCCTCACGTAGAGATAAGTCTTTTGCTTTTTTTTTTATCTTGCTACTGATAATCATGGCTTTCAAACAGTTTGATCTTGCTCTTGCGAAGTTCAAGGATTATCCCCTCAGGCCAGTAAGAATAATCAAAGCTGGTAAAGATACACGAGGCGAGGCAGTTTATACGGCATTTTGCTATGGATCGCATGATGGATTTCGCCTCGTAGATGCAAATATCCAAGTTTATGATCCTACCACTGTTAATTTGTTTGCTCCTACTTCAAAAAAATCTTTCGAAGAGCTTGCTACTACGCCTGACATTTACATGAGACTGTCAAAAACATACCTTGCGCTAGGAGGTAATGATAAAAGCAAAGCAAATGGCCCAGCATTAGCATTATTAGCCCGATACAACAGCAACTTGTAGCTACCCAAGCTGAACTGGATAAAACCAAAAATGACCTGATGGCTAGCTCAGACTGTCTTAAGGAATCGACTGAGCTTATTGCTAGTCAAATTTATGATAGTCTCGCGATTGAATTTAACCCCAAGTTTCAGCGAATCGAAAAGTCACAAAAGCGACTGAGTAATGAATTTGAAACTTTAGAGGAGAGACTGAACAGGCTTGAGAATAAGTTGGATAGTTATGAACAAGATTCACTACAAGACAGCCTGGTTTTTCACGGTGTTAGGCAGAAAACTGGTGTTGACACTCGTTCTGCTGTGTTGCTAACTATTAATCAGAAGATGTCTTTGCCTGAAATCAGTACAACTGAGGTCGTGAATGTGTATAGACTTAGACTGAATAATGCTGCTACAACTGATTCAACTCAGGCGGTTTCATCTGCTCAAAGGGTCGCTCCGACAATAGTGAAGTTTTCGAGCAAAAGCGTTGCCTGTATAGTGTTCAAGGCCAAATCCAAGATGGCCTCTAGTGGTGTTTTTGTTGTTGAGTCTCTGACCAAGCAGAGACAAGATATTCTGAATGCGGCGAAAGACAAATTCGGTCAGCGGAATGCTTGGTCTGATCGGGGTCAAATATTGGCAAAGCCTAGTGACGGGACTTCAATAAAAAAGATAATGTCTCTCGCTGACTGTATCTAGTTGGGATTTTTTTCTGTCTGTTTGTTTGTTTTTTTCTGTCTGTTTGTTTTTTTTCTGTTTTTTTTCTTCAGGATGATTGTATCCAAGAGTTACTTTCTTATGGATTGTTTGTTTATTTTCCCTTTTCTTGTTTTTTTTTTCTACTAAAAGTGTTGCAAGTTTTCGGTTCATTTTTTCTTCTCTGTTTTTTTTTTAATCTTTTCTGTATTATTTTTCTCAAAAATATTGTTTGTTTCTATTTATTTTTGGGTACGCTTTTCGGTATTTTTTCTCTTTTTATTACTTCGGTTGTGTCGTTTTTTGATGTTAGTATTTTTCTTAATTTGTAAATGCCTTCCTCAGGTCATTAATTTTCATTTTTTTACTTTATTTTTATTTGTTTATTTTTGTTTCTCCTTCCGTGCTAATGGTTCCTTCTAATAATACCTGCTGTGCTATTAGTTATTTATGTGTTTGTAATCCTTTGACAGGTTTTTCTTTTGTAATTAATTTAAGTAAATATTTTTTCTTTTTGGTTCCTCTGGTGACTTGAATGGACTCCAAGTAAAACCTGCTTTTGTGAATATTTTAAGCCATGAGTCGCCTTTGCGAGCTTGAAAATAATCCTTTTGATGTAATTAGTATAGTAAATAGTTCTGTTGGGCAGACTAATCAAAATCCGATTAAAATAAACCCTATTTTAATAGTGAATGTTTCGGATTTGGGGGGGGGGAGGAGGTTACCAAAGGAAATTATTCTCTGACAGCACTTCAGCTTAATATTCAGGGTCTCTCCTCGTCAATAGATAATTTGAGACAAATTGTTTCGGATGGATAGCCTGATGTTGTCGGTTTATGTGAGACGTTTTTGCATTCTGGCAATGAAATGCAATTGGATATCCATGGTTATACAATGGAACGTATAAACCGCTGCAAGATGGCTAAAGGAGATTTTGCCATGTATATATCCTGCAATTTGCATTATTGCTTGCGTGATGACTTATCAAGGAATTTTGAAGGCATTTTCGAGTCGCAATTTATAGAAATTAGATCTAATGGTATTGATCTAACCATAGGCAATATTTATCGTTCTCCTAGTGGTGCTATTCCGTTGTTTCTTCGGAATCTTGAGGAAATACTTGACATAATACTGAAACGTCCGTATCAGTTAATCATAATGGGTGACTAATATAAATTTGATGGATTCAAACTCTTCGGCTACAGTTGATTTTCTTTCAACCATGCTTGCCACAGGAACTCTACCATCTACATCCATCCCCACACGAGTAACTAATGTTACAGCTTCTTTGATTGACAATATCTTCTACAACGCTTAGTTTGAAGGAAAACTCAATCTTAGTTAGTGATATCCTTTTCCAATATATTCTCGATTCAGCTTTAAACAGGGAAAGAGTAACCGAGCTCAGGTGTTTGATTCCTATTCTGTTAGGTTTGGTCAGAAAGAGTTATCTCTTCTTGGGTCCAAATTAGCCGAAAATTCTTGGAGCTTGCTTGATAATGATAAGGATTTTTCTTGTTTCTTTGAGTCCTTTTATGGCTTGACTTGACTTGCTTTATTTACTACTAATTACAAAATAAACTATATACAAGCAACCGCCCGGAAATGGCTCAAAAAGCCTGATGAAAGACGGCTGCAATCCTCTAATTCTCAACCTCTCAAAATTCTAATTCTAAAAAAAAAAAAAAAAAGACATGAAAAAAAAAAACTTGAACACTCTCTCTCAAATTAAACAATAATACCAAAAACTATGAAGAAAAAAAAAAAACATTAATGATGACAATAATAATAAATTACCTCCCCTCTCCCAATAAATGTTTTTTTATTTTTACTTTAAACGACCCAATGTGTTCAGCTTCCCGAACGCCAACTGGGATATCATTCCAAATAGCCGGAGCCAAATACCGAATCCCGAAACCTGCACGTGTGGTGTCTCGATACTCAACAGTAAAATTTTCCGCCTCTCTAGTCGCATACCTGTGGAGTGAACTATTTACGCGAAAAAAATTTGTAAAAACTGGAGGACATACATCATTCCAACATCTATAGGCAAAAATAGCAGCTTGGTAATCGCGAATCTGACCAATGTTAAGCACTCTTAATTTTTTAAAACATGACGCGGTATCATTCACATTTTCTATATAATTCCCAAGAAGACGTACTGTTTTATTTTGTAAAATCTGCACTCTTTTGAAATTTGCATAAAAATTGCTAGACCAAATGACACAACCATAAGACATATAAGGCGCAACAATACTATGATACAATAATAAAAGAACCGACAATGGTAAAAAATGCTTCAAACGACGCAAAATTCCCAGACCTCTAGCAACTTTAGCTGCAACAAGATCACTATGGTGCTTCCAAGACAAATTACAATCAAGCTGGAAGCCCAAATAACGCACCTCATGCACCTGTGACAAAGGCTTACCATTAAAAAATATCTCTCCATCAACACTCGGAGGCTTACCAACTCTCCAAAAAATCATAAAATTAGTTTTTTTAACATTCACTGACAAAAGGCTTAAACTTGTAAATACATAAAATGACTTTAAAACCCTATTTACTTTCAACAATAGATCATCAATCATTCCACTAGACATAGTTAAAGCAGTATCATCCGCGAAAGTCGTGATAAGACACTCCGGTAAGTAAAAACGCATTGAATCAACATACACAAGGTACAGAAGTGGTCCCAAGACAGATCCCTGAGGTACACCACACTTCACTTGATAGGGAGAAGAAAATGCATCATTTAAAACAACTTGAATAGATCTTCCACTTAAAAAACTATCAAACCATTTCAGATAATTACCACGAACTCCAAGGGACTGTAGACGTTTGAGTAAAATTTTAAAATCCACTGTATCAAACGCCTTTCTAAAATCAATAAAAACAGTCAAAGGGATTTCACCACGTTCAAAGCATCTATTTACAATATCACAGAGAGAATGCACGGCGTCCGACGTCGAGTGACCTTTCCTAAAGCCGAACTGAGTTTCACTTAACATCCTTGTTTTCGTAAGGTAATCATACAGCCTTTTATGTACAATTTTTTCAAATATTTTTGAAAACAGGGGAAGGATTGATATAGGTCTATAATTTTCGATATCTAGTTTAGACCCACCTTTATGGCGAGGGATAACTTTTGCCCTTTTAAGCGCATCGGGGAATACCCCAGTTTCCAGGGAAAGATTGATTATGTGGACAAGACATGGTATTAAATAACACATCACTGATTTAAAAGCCTTCAAATTAATTCCATCTGTCCCTGCTGAATTAGATTTGATTGTTTTCACAACCTTCAGAATTTCATCTCCAGTACACGGTTGAAATTCAATTTCATTTCCAATTCCTCTTTCATCCAAAAAATCGTCCTCCAAGGAATCATTATTAAAATTCACTAACCCTTCCGCCTGCACATTTTGACCAATACTTGAGAAGAACTCAGCAAATTTATTAGTAATAATCGTTTCATCACTCACTGCTTCTCCTTGAATCAGCAGCGAATTGGGTGGAGCTTCTTTCTTCTTTCCCAATAGGTCATTTATAACCTTCCAAGTTCCTCCTTATTTAAACTCAGTTGGTTAGCAAAATATTCTTTTTTAGCTTTCCTTCTCATTGAGTTCACTTTATTGCGTATTATTTTAAACTCTTCCAATTTCTTGACACACCTACTATTTAAATAATCTACATACACTTGATTTCTTAAATGTGACGCTTCAAGAATTTCTGTAGTTATCCAAGGCTTCCTGGGTTGATCCTTATGCGGTTTCACAAATTTAACTGGGCAAGTCTTGTCATAAATTGGCTGTATGATCCCCATCATGCAATCAAATGCCCCAGAAGCGTCATCTTTTATCTCCAAAATCTCGCTAAGATCAGTGCTGCTTAACTCATCACCAAACCTCTGTAAGTTCTCTTTTTTTAACGATCGAGTCTTCACTTTTTTTCTTTCATTTCTTTTTATGCGGACACAAGGTACCGTTCCGAGAACTGGAAAATGGTCAGAACAAGGGTACAGAACCACATCAGCATAACTACGATCCAGATACTTCGAACCAACAAAAATATTGTCAATGAGAGTAGCTGAATGACTCGTAACCCGTGTTGGAATATTAGCTAGGGGAAAAAGATCATTAGCAACCATCAAATTAAAAAAATCAAGATTCACTCCATTCAGCGATAGCAGATCAAAGTTAAAATCACCCATACAAATAAAATCTAAACCTGTCCGAGACACCGCACGCGTAAGTTGATCAAATCCACGCTCAAAATCTTCCCAGCTTGCGCTCGGTGGCTTATACACAATACTAATCAAAAATTTACTACTACCCAAATTTAAATCAATACTAAAACTTTCAAACTTACCCTCTATCCAAACATCAATATCATTTCTTACTTGGTATGTCAATGACTTTGAAATCAAACACGCAATTCCCCCTCTGTGAAGTGATGTCCGGTTTTTAGCCTCCAAATTATAATCTGGAAAAGAATACAGCGAGAAAGAATGTTCCTGACTAAAAAAACTTTCAGATATACCAATAAAACTAATTTTTCCTGGAGAATCAGAAAGAAATTGCAACACATCTTCATAACCAGTAGTGAGGTGACAATTCCAGGCACATAAACGCAACGAATCGGCTTCCCCGGGGTCTAACTTCGATCTTTGGACATAAGCACTATTTTTTAACGGTTGAAATCTAACTTGGTTCATACACGGTTCAGCATCTCTTGCTATTGGTGCCGATAAAACCTCTTCTAGACGAAAAGGTCGGCTCATTAAATCATCAAGTGAAGAACCAACGAAAGTAAATAAATAAACATATAACATATCTCTCTAAATGAAAAAAAAGAAAAAAAAGTAAGAAATAAAAAATAGGAGACCAAGACATTTTTTTTGCAAATAATAATAGAAAGACTAAAACCAAAAACGAAACAAAACGGATCCCTCAAAAGAAAAGGAAAAGCAAGAATAAAATAAACGGGAGACCAAAACAGTTTATGCGAATAATAATAAGAGTGAAAAAATCGCGAAAAAGAAAGAGAAAGAAAAAAGGCAACAAAGCTGTACAGAGAAGAAAAAACGACAGAAAACAACACAAATACGAATTCAAACGCATTCAGCAAGGGATCTTATTTTCCGGGCAGACGGTTCACCAGGTAGCTTCACTAGTATGTTGCCCCGGTCGGTCCATACATTTTTAACACCAAAGCGATCCCTTGCGGCATTTAGCAGGTCGCGACGTCGCTTTGTAAGGGATTCCGACACAAAGATTCCAGACCCAGCTAGTTTAGACTTCTGTAAGAACACTTTTCGAGCAAATTCTTTACTAACAAATCGCACTAAAACTGGGGCAACTTTGTCACTGGTGGTATGAGGCCCATTCATTCTAAACCGGAAAACACTTGACAATTCACCAGAAGATATACCAGTAACACCCATCCGTGTCGAAAGGACACTGAGCATAGTCGTTTTAAGGTCAACTCCTGGCTTTTGCTTCAGACCGTTGAAAACAAGACTGTCCAACATATTTTCTTGATCAATATCGTCTAGCTTGACTTCGATTTTTTCAATTCGATTCTCCAGATTACGGGTTTGCATTCTATACATTTTCAACTCACGCTCGATACGGTCTAATATGGGGTTGAACTCTAGTGACACAGACTTATATAACTCGCTAATTATAGTCTCAGCTGTATCTTTAAGACCAGATTTCGCATTCGAGCCACACTTGGCAGAAACCTGACGAGTTATCTCTGTAACTATAGATTCCCTAGTTTTCTCTAGCTCCTGTTCTGTAGCGGAAATTCGTGCAAATAAAGCAGACTGTGAACCAGGCAGTACGGCAGCTTGATCCGGTACTTTTAGTGCCGCAAACGCTTTTGAAATAGACCTGTAAATCTCAGGAAAACGCTCAAGTTCCTCAAAAGCGTGTTTCACATTCTTCGCAGTTTTAGTAGAAGCCTCTTGAATATTATCCTTGTACGATACAAGATTATTCTCAGAAACAATTTGCTCGTTATGATCCCCGTAACAAAAGATCAAATAGTTAGTTCGCTTTCCATCATTTTTCGTAATCATCAGAATTCGTACAGGCCACAATGGATAGCCTGCAAATTTCGCCAGTGCAAGATCGAATTGCTTGAAAGACGTCATGATTAGTGTGAGAAAGAAAAACCAAAATTAAAAATGAAAAACCAAAATGAGACTTATCTTGTAGTGGGCAGGCCCACGGATGGCGTTGGCAATCACCGCTCTTGCAGGGTGGCCCAGTGGACCGTGGAGGCCTGCGACGTTTTTTTCCCACCGTTTTCTTACATCCAAAACAGCATAGCATCCAATTATTAACAAAATAACTAAGCCACAGCAAGTCCTTTTTTTTTCACAAAATGTGAATACAGCGAAACGAATTAGTTCACTTATTGCGAAACTGTCCACTGTAATTTATTCTAAATTTAATCCGGCTTAAAAACAAAACAGATGTTTACAGGTCAGATGCCAAACAAGAAATGAATGAACCATAAAAGAGGCTATTCTTAGCATTTGTAAAGTACCACCTTCTAATCATAGGTCTAAAAGGATTGTTCCTCTAAACCCATGGATGACATCCGGACTTCTCAAAAGCTGAAGAAGGAAGAATAATCTCTGGAGAGCTTATAAATGCGCTACACTTTCAGTAGGAGCTATTCATCTTTGTCGATTCAAGATCTACGGTATATATATAATTTCTTGTGCAGTAAAGCCAAATTTCTGTATTATCTAAATAATTTTGCTGCTTATGGCAATGATATTCGTAAAACTTGGAAGGTAATAAATTCTTTAATTAAACCCGGTTCTCAATCTAGCTCTTTACCTATGAGTCTGATCATTGGTGATGGAGCTATGGAGGGTGAGCTTACTGTCCAAGGGGCATTCACCTTATTATTCGCTAATAATGGTAAGACTTCTACAGTTACTTTGTCTCAGCCTAAGCCGGACTTTAGATCTTACCTCGGGCCATCTTGTGTTAAGTATATGTTTCTGGAGCCAGTAACAGTAAATGAAATTACTAAAATTGCTAATGGCTTGAAAAACTCGTCCTCATCTGGGACCAGATTCTATCCCTATTAAGGTAGTTAAATCTATTCTTCCTTCAATAGTATTGCCTCTAACAAAACCTGTTAATCTTTTATTTGAATGTGGTGTTTTTCCAGATGCTCTCAAGCGTTCTCGGATTATTGTTTTGCATAAAGGTGGAACAAGAAATGATCCGGCAAATTATCGACCAATTTCAATTTTATCACTATTTAGTAAAATATTTGAAAAGGCTATGCTTTCTCGTCTCCTTACTTTCTTAAAATCGAAAAATTTTCTTCACGATTTTCAACTTGGTTTCCGAATGAAGCACTTCACTGAACATGCCTGTGTGACCCTTTTGAATTTTATTCATTCTGCGTTAGATTCGGGATTGATTCCGGCTGCTGTATTCCTGGATATTCGTAAGGCTTTCGATTCCTTAACCCATGAAATTCTTCTGTCAAAGATGTCTCATTATGGCATAAGGGGAAGTGTTTTTTTTTGGTTCCAGTCTTATTTGAAGGATAGGTTAATTTCTGTTGATCCACTATTTCCGGTCAACCTCGCAAGTGAATTTTGGTGTCCCCCAGGGATCAGTCTTAGGGCCTGTGCTATTTTTTATTTATGTAAAAGATCTTTATTATGTTGTAAAAAAGCAAAAACTTATTAATTGTGGTAGACTTTGTCATCCTACGCCTTCCCTTGCCCAGTGGCAACTATAGTTCGCCTTCTTCTGATGTCCTTGTTTGTTTTGCAGATGACAGCACACTTGACACTTTGGGAAACTGCGAATCCGAGCTTCGGTTGAATTTGGAAAATTTGTTTGAGAGGGTGATTTTGTGGCTTGATGCTAATTATCTTACTCTAAATTTTTCCAAGTCCAGTTTTTTTATTTTTTCGTGTGTTTCCCAAGTTTATCCCCAGTTATCAGAAATTCACCAGCCAAATGGAATAATTCATAGATATAAAGACCAATATGTTCGTTTTTTGGGCATTCTTGTTGATGAGAACCTATCTTTCAAACGTCACATTGATTTTATTAAAATGAAGATATGCAGGAGTCTCGGTATTTTAAGGAAACTTAGACATACTTTTCCAAGATCAATTTTGAAAATCCCTTTTCATTGCTTGATCCAATCTTACGTTTCTTACTGCCCAAGTGTGTGGATGTCAACTTTTCCTTCACTGTTAAAACCACTTTCTAAGGTTTACAATAAAGCTAGAAACCTCATTCAGGAAACTAATCGTTCATTAGTTATACCATTACTTGATCTTGAGTCACTATACATTCTTTCATGTGCATGTTTTACTTTTACTCAGCTTCATGGTGACCTCCCTCGGCCCCTAAGTATTCCGCTATCTTTTACCTCAGATCAAAATGATTATAATCTTCGTAATATGACAAATCATGTTCAAGTTCCATTTGCTCCTTGCATAAGGTCAGATTTTAATCCTCTAATGGCGTGTCATATTGTTTGGAATAAGTTGCCTGAATCAGCTCGAGGGTACCACTCATTCGGTTTGTTTAAAAAAATTGTTAAAAATTCTTTGGCTTCGTAGAAGTTATTTTTATTTGTGTTTTTATTTTATTTTTTTAGTCTATTTAATTAATTTAGTTTATTTATTCTATTTTTTCTATAGTTTTCATTTTATCTATATTTTCGTTTCTTCTCCTTCGTATGTGAGTAAGTGATCATTTTAAATTTTCTTTTGTTTTTCATCTCTGAGTAAGCAACTCATTATTTTATCTTCCCCCTTTGTACAGGCCAATGAGCCTTTGGGGGAATAATAACATGTAATATTGTATGTGTATCTAATGAAGAATAAAACTTATCTGGTATTTAGACTTCCATATGAAAAACATTGTTTTTTATACATAACTTTAACAATGAAACAATTTTTCGTTCACATTGAGGATAACGTCACTTTGCGGAAAAGCTTCTGTATAAATAATCATTTCTTTCGAATGCGTTTTTTTTTTTGCTTTTATCAAAGCGTTCACAGGTCGGCCGTCCGAAATCAAAACACGCTGAACCTTGAAAAACAATCCCTCAGCAATTATAGTTACTAAATTACTCTGAACCTAATGTTCGATAGTGTACTTCGAACAAAGAAAGATAACAAAAAATACATTCACGGAAATCACAGACGGTACCAATTGGTACAGCAAGGCTGATACATTAATCAATCAATCAATCAATCATTTTATTAATACTAAACTGTATTACAAACGTAAAGAAAAATTAGTTAGCCCATGAAGCTTGGCTTGTTGTGGGCCTTACAACACAATAATAAAGTACTAAAACAACCATAAATATTACTCTAAATCAAACAATATATATGAAATAAAGATTAAAGAGAATAAACAATACCATACAGTAAAAAAAAAAAAAAAAAAAAAAAAAAAAAAAAAAAAAAAAAAAAAAAATAAAATAAAATAAATAACGATATATAAGGGAAAAATACAAAAGGAGAAACACTAGGAAAAGAGAAAAACAGGGAAAAAAACGAAGGAGAGACAAATTACTAAACTGGAAATACATGACGAATAACTGCCTTTGCAGACAGAAATAACGGGACATCCGGTGAGATTGAATTCCATAATTGAATTGATTTATAAACAGGAGACCTCTGGGCTGCTGTGGATGAACGTTTGGGCAAAATAAATCTACGAGAAGAACTACGTAGAAAAGTAGAGTACCTACCTGAGCCTGTCCGTGAAAAAAATTGCTGTAGAGGCGGTGGAAGTGTACCTAGAAAAGCAGAATGCGCTAAATAAAGATTACTTTTACTCACAATGCGATCCAGCGGAGCTATTCCAGTATCATTATAAAGATCAGAGGAAGGGTAAAGCCGAGGGAGAAGAAAAGTAGCCTTCACTGCCCTATTTTGGGCTCTTTGAAGTGAGCAGAGAAGAGATTTATTAGTATTACCCCAGACAGAGCAGCAATAAGAAAGGTAAGGAAATATAAAAGCATAATAAAGAGAAAGCATAAAATCTGGGGGAATCTATCTCTTTTTATATACAGGGTATTAGCCTACTTACTATAGAACCAAGCGTATCCAATTCCACTTTATTGTAGTCAGGCTGTCTCTGTTTCCATCCGGAGAAAATAACTGACATATTTGCCCAAAAATATATATTCTGAAAATTGAAGGATCAGAGAAGCTCCACACAATTTTTTGTGGGAAGGAGGACGGGGGGGGTTGAGTGTTAGCCCATTCTTTTGGAATATTCTCCGGGACTCCCCCTCCCCAGTGTTTAGGCTTTTAAGGATTTACACCTCGTTTTCCCTGGCCTGTATTTTCTCGATTTGCCCTACTACAAAATAAACAAGCCTCAAATTAAAACACTGAATAAAAAACAGCAACAACAATCTTTTTTGGCTTTCTAGCTTATTATATAAAAAATACTAAATCTACCCTAGCGTTTTGGGCCCGGCATCTTGACAATCTTCACTTGTTCAGACAGTTTCAGGGTAATATTTTTATAAGCAAAGTAAATGATATTAATTTTATAGTTATCGAAGAATGCATTATCCTGCGCCCAGCCTACTGGTTGTGGCACGCTAAGAAGACGTGGTTTATTTATTTAATTTTTTTTTTTAATAAACTGAGCTTTGTACCTTACTCCCTTAAGCTGGCGCCACCGGATCCACTGGTGCTCCTAGTGTCTCATCTTTTTTGTAAACACATATGAAGGTATAGGAAAATAGCTGAAAAATATAGACAAACCTATTCGCTATTTATGAAAGTGAAAAAATGTTTTGTTTTAGCTCTCCAGGGAAATTTATGTTTAGTAACTTGCCAACTCACGAATTACCGCAGCTGAATTATCTTTGGCTTACAAGGATAAGCCGAAAAAAAACTTAACATAAACAAGGTAAAAAAAAGATATATAAGTACTTTTATACATGAGTAATTTAGAAAACTGTTGCCAATTTTTCTTCAAATCATTTCTATTAGGATAATATCAATCCTTATACTACGTTCACGCCGAGGTAATACTCGCTTGTCACGGCAATTAAGTTGCCAAGTTAAGAACTGAGCTGAGAACCTCATTTCATCGGATCACTACAAATTTTTTCCTGCACGATTTTCTATATAACAGCAACAGCTAGGGTGTTTTCTACGTCACTTCGGCTATTTTCTCGTCCACTCTACTTAAAATGTATGATAATATTCTATAAAATTAGGAATTTTATCATCATTTTTTTTTGTCAAAACGGTGAAGTGCGTTTCTTTAGTAAGCAAAAATAAATTCTGGTGACTAAAAAAAACTTAGATTTTGTGTGAATAAAAGCTTTCAAAGGTTCTATAATTAGATTTATTAGTTTTATTTCCTCCAAACAAAAATTTACTAAAATTTGTTCTACCACACCAATAAATGTATATATAAACTATATAATTTGTAACTTGAGTAGCTCAAAACGATAAACAAGAAATATCTGAATTACGCAACGTAAAGCAATTTGTAATAGAAATTAACAAAATGAAATACATAGTCTGGAAGTCTGACTAAAATATGCAGTTTTTGCACCCGTATTGAAACACAAAACTTTTTCAACCTTAAGCTAAATGAGCTTGCCTCATTAGGAATTGCATTTAAACTTGAATTGATTTCTTGGTTTTCTACTACACAAGTTACAACGTTCAGTATTCCAGCCAAAGGTTTAGTTCTCGCTATTGTTTGTACTGGCTTGACTTTCAGACAGCAGCGACTCTTCTTGCTCACGGAGCAGACGTAGTCGGCGATCAGCTTCAGCCCAAACAGAGCCAACTTTGGGACTGAACGCATCATATACAGTCCTGAAAATTTTTATTTCTTTTTCGAGGATATCGCACCTCTTTTTCAGAATTGAATTAGATTTGACCAAATTTTTTAGCTCGTCTTCTTTCGCAAGCATTCTCTGCTTAGCCTTTTCCCTTGAGCGACGGACTGCAATATTGTTACGTTCCCTGCGCTTTCGATATTCATCAGTACTTTTATCAAGGTTTAAGGATTGCTGGGAATCTGTCTTCTGCTTCCCTTCATAAAAGCTGTCACGACTATCAGCATTGTCAAGATTCCCATCATAAAAACTGTCTCGACTGTCGGTATTCTCCAAGTCTGACTTGCAAATACTGTCGAGCCTCGATCGCTTTGATGTGGGAACAGAACGTGTCAAAATTTCCAACGCGGCTTTAGGTGACCGTTCCGGATTATTTGTTTTTGAAGTCACGTTGAAAAACCTACTTTCTCTTAATGACTGAGGATTGTTCCTCATCTCAGAGACACACTCAGAATAAGCTCTTTTTCGCATAGGTTCATTAAAAAGTCTCTCTGATCCAGCTGCATTTTCGTTAACTAGAATATCTTGTTTGGCAATGGTGTCGAGGCTAGCGAATTGAATCGTTTGATCTGCAAGATCTTGCTTTGCAACATCAGATAGTGTTGATTTAGATACAGCTTCAGCAATAGCAAGATTCAGAGCCCCCTCAGAAAGAGAGGATGTATCAACTGTTTCCAGAGCCAAGCTTGGTTTATTTACCACTTGAACAAACATTTTATTCTGATTCACCGCGTTCATGTTTACGGCATGCTGGGGACCTAAACTAAAGTCAACTTTCATGCTTCCAGCCATCTGTTCCTGCTTGTTGAAAAACGACTCTGGGAAAACTTCCAAAAATACGGATTTAGCGGCAGGCTCAACAAGAAGCTGTCTTGCGATAGGTTCAAGTTTCATTGGTGGACTGGGCAGTTCAGACTTAACGGCTGGGTTTGATTTTGATATAGCCTCAAGAAGGACTTTTGGGGATTGATAGGATGGTACTTGCATTTCGTTTGACTGGGATTCAAAAGCCTTTCTGTTTGACAACTGAGTTGGAGCATTTGGAAACATTGAGTCTGGGAAGGTCAAATCAAGCAATGTTTGCCAATCTGCAGATAGTTCTGAGCATTTAAGACTATTTTCCATCTTGATTTGTCCGCTTTTATTTCGGTTTGTCCAAACTTCAGGCTAAAAACGTAACTTCTTCAGTCTTAAAGCCCGTAAATCTGCAACAAAAGGAACAGATATAAGGTCATAAATTAGAATACGAAAAAATGGCCTGAAAACAAAATATTTGAAGTAACAAAATGAAATTTAAGAGCGATAATTAATGAAGCAATCCCTTTTTCCGCTCAGCGTTATAACTAAGAACAAGACATTTCAATTGTAGATAAGTGTTATCATATTAATTGTTTTCGCATGGTTTCAGATAACTTCTATTCTATTATAGAAACATGTGGAGATGACATGAAGTTTATTTTTCCAAACCAGAAACCTTAAATAAATCAAGGTTATGCAACATAATTTTCATCTGTATAGGAAAAACTAAGAACAACCATAACTTAAAAATTAGCAAAATAAGAATAGAACGAAGATGAAAAGTCTAAATTTACAATTGAGATACTTCTGTCGAGCACAGAGCTTAACCCAAATTAGCGAAACTCAATTGTTTATTTCAATTTTTCTCTTTATCTGTTTTGCCTTTATTTTGTTACTTCCCTTAGTTCACTGACATCTTTTTAGTTTTGAACTTTTTCCTTTTTCTTTTGAAATTTCCTTTGTTTTTCACGATTTTCCTTTTCTTTCCAGCTTGCACTGAGAGTACCCTGTTCCTTTCTACAGTTTAAATATTTTTATTGTAGTTTTCTTCTTCGGATTTCATTGGCTTAAACTCCCCTATTTTAGTATCAAATTTCTTTTATTTCTATTTTTTTTGGAAAAAGAACTTACAGAATACAACTGTTAAAACAAAATTTGCTTCTTTGGAGGTTTCACCTTACAATATATAATTAGTAAGTATCCGTAGCACCTAGCTAATCATGTGAGGTTATTCAACAGATAGCATCGAGTTACAAATTTAAGTTTTTTTGTAGATGGGGGGGGGGAATAAGTGACATTAAATTTGTGTTTGATCGAGGGGGGGAGTCTTCCGGCCCTTACAAAAGAAGTTTATCCTGCGGCTTTTCTTGTGTCTGTCGTCGGACAAGCTCCTTGGCTAGTTATAAAGTAGGCTTAAACAAAACAGGCACTAAAACCAAGCCAAACGATGAGCTTCAGAAGCTAAATATCTAAACTTAAAACCGTTCTTTACACTAAATTAAATAAAAAAAAAAACAAGTTTTATAACTGATTTCAGGAGCGACATTAAAACTTAAAAAGAACAGAAATTATTCCGTAAGTGAAAGGGGCTGTCCCCTCCTCAATACCTCGCTCTTTACGCTAAAGTTTTTTATTGTTTTAAAAAACAAAGTTGTGTGACAGATTCAAACTTTAGCGTAAAGAGCGAGGTATTGAGGAGGGGGCAGCCTCTTTCATATACGGAATAATTTCTTTTCGTTTTAAGTTTTAATGTCGTTCCTTACTTTCAGTTAAAAAAACTTGTTTTTTTTATTTAATTTCTGAACGTTTTGAATTAATGCAGCTTTGATTTTGGGTCACCGTACATGAATAATTAAAACGAAATTTGCATATTAATTTTACTTTTTTGGCTAAACGGGTTTCTCGAAATTTTGTTCTAACGTAACTTAATTAACTTACGTAACGAAATTCTATATTCGTATGTTTTATTACGTATATTAGGGAGTTTGTCCCCTAGTCGATACCTTGCTCTTTACGCTAAAGTTCAAGTTTTGTTCGAATCACAAACCCCTGAATCACAAAGGGCGAGGTATTGACTTGGGGGCGAACCCCCTCACATACGTAATAATTTCTGTTTGTTTTAAGTTTTAATGTTGCTCCTTAATTTCAGTTGAAAAAACTAGTTTTTTTTATTTAATTTCTGATCGTTTTTTAAATAATGCTGGGAAATCCGGCGCCCCCTTCATAGAAATATCCCTTCCCTCGAGAAAACATCCTCCGTGGAAGGATCCTCCCCCGTAACCCCCTCCTACGACACCCCCAATCAGAAAAAAATCCCTCCTGAAACGTCTTTATACTTCCCATTAACCAATACTATATGTAAACAATAGGCAAAGTTCATAACTTCCAGCCTTTCCCTCGGGAAATGTGGGGGATTAATTCATCCTCAAACAAATATTTATTAGATTTTGCTGAACAAAATGGCTATCTCAAAATTTTGATTGGGTTACTTTGAGAAAAAACTGAGCGTGGGAGGGGGCCAAGTTGCCCTCCAATTTTTGGGGTCACTTAAAAAGGGCACTAGAACTTTTAATTTCCGTTCAAATGAGCCCTCTTACGATATTCTATGACTACTGAATCGATTAGATCACCCTTGGGGAAATCAAAAAAAAAAAAAAAAAATAATAATAATAAACACGCATCCGTGATCTTTCTTCTGACAAAAAAAATACAAAATTCCACATTTTTGCAGATAGGAGCTTGAAACTTCCGCAGTAGGGTTTTCTGAAACGCTGAATCCGATTGTGTGATTTTCATTAAAGTTCTATGACTTTTTGGGGGTATTTCCCCCTTTGTTCGAAAATAAGGCAAATTTTCTCGGGCAAGTAACTTTTGATGAGTAAAACTAAACTTATATATTTTAAATCAGCATAAAAATCTGATTCTATTGATGTATTTATGGGTATCGAAATTCCGTTACCACGAACTGTTCGAACTAAGCCTTTTCCAGTAATGATTACTTCATTAATTTAGGTGCCTTTTTTCTCTTTTCTAGTTCGATTATTCTGTTGTGTTACTTATGCTGGATAATAGAAAATTATTTTAATTTAGTTTGATAGGACTGATAGGACTCTTTTGACAAAAAAAGAATTTGGTTAGTTTTAAAATTAAACACAACAATTTCAAATTTAACTGAATTTGGTCGTATGTCACTGAAAACCTTCATTCTGCTTTAGACTGCCTAATTACTATCAACGAAACTGCATATATTCACGATATAGATTGACGCTTATAATATAGCATCGAACAACCAAATTACCGATGAACATCATATTTTGGTAAAAACCTAAAATTTTACTTCTTATTGGTAGGAAAAAAGTTCCAGGTTTTTTTTTGTATGTTTCTTTATGAGCATTATGCTTGAACGCATGCTTTGATTATGATATTCAAGTTAGGTGCAAACAAATATTGATGACATTTTAAAAATCATTTTGGGCTTACAGTTTTTATTTAAAACAAATTCCCTTAAAGAAAATACTAGTCCTGAGTCAATCGAATTGACAACCGATTCGAAGGGAAAAGTAGTTACCCTGTCTGCCTTTTAAACGTCTGTAGTGGTACGACCAGGCCACCTTCATTAGGGAATCCAGACTCTTTCTCCTTCACAATTATTGTTAATCGCCAAATAATGCTCGCGACGATAGAGCAGCAAACACAGTACTAACGTCCAGGGCCGTATCTAAGGAGGGGGATTACAAAGGTTTGAACGCACTTCCCTCTGATACATTTTCCCACCCGTAAATTGGGCTTCAAATGTAGGTAGAAAGAAGCTTAACTCCTCCCTCTAAGCAAGAATTCTATTGGACCCGCCCCAACAAAAAATATCTTGCCCCCCCCCCCCCCACTCAGAAACAAAATCATGGATATAGTGAAGCTACCGGCAGTATTACTTCTACTATTACGTTGGGAACAACATTTGTAAACCACTGATGGTAACAAAAGTTGAGAATAAGCAAACGTTGTTAAACAGTTCGTGGCAACGAAATGTAAGTAAGGAGCGACGCGGCTCAATAGGAACCGAAACTCTAAAAACCTGAGTTTTGACAACAATAGATACATCAAAAGAAATGAATTTTGATGCTGATTTCAAATGAATAAAGTTTATTAAGTTTAGTGTTACCCATGCCAAGTTACAAGAGAAAATTTACCTAATTTCCAAAAAAGGGAGAAAACACTTCAAAATAGTCTCGCAGTCTTAATGAGAATCAAACCATTAGATTCAGCATATCAGAGAACCCCGCTGAAGAGGTTTCAAGCTCCTATATAAAAAAAGTGGATTTTTTTTCATTTATTACCGGATGAAAGATCACGGATGCGTGTTTAGTTGTCAAGTTTTTTTTCAGGGGTGATCGTCTCAAAACAGTGATTCTAGAAGATTGGGAAAGAGCTCATTTGATCAGAGATAAAAAGCTCAAGTACCTCTTTTAAGTGACCAAAAAGATTGGATAGTAATTAGCCCCCCTACTAAGACCATTTTCCCCAAGTCATCCAATCGAAATTTTAAGATATCCATTTTATTCAGCATAGTTGAGAGATTCAATCGCTATGCCTTTGAGGATAGCAATACCCCCTCCCCCACAACCACTGGGAAAAGGGATGTAAATTACGAGAGTAGAGTAGTACGTTATACTTTGCTTAGACATATAGGAATTCCCATGCTATTTGCACAGACCTATACACCTTTCCAAAGAGAGTGAGTAGCCCCATGCATCTATGTTCCATTTTGATTAGACATTTAGGAATTCCCATGCTATTTGCACAGACCTATGCACCTTTTCAAAGAGAGTGAGTAGCCCCATGCATCTATGTTCCATTTTGCTTAGGCATATAGGAATTCCCATGCTATTTGCACAGACCTATACACCTTTTCAAAGAGAGTGAGTAGCCCCATGCATATAGGTAATACTTCTACGGGATCTCAAAACCTTTTCAAAGAGCACACGGACATGCATCAATTGATTTGAATGGTACAAGACTTGGCAGACATATTTTTTTTTAAGTTCAATTACCAAAATAAACTTCCGACGGTTAAGAATACATCATGGGATAATTACAGAACTGTGAATGATGAAAAGTTGAAAATTGTACCATTTTGCGTAAAAGCTAACTCTAATTGCAAAAAATGGTATAGCATTTCCGAATTGGACTCTATGAACGATTTTAATTTTTGATTCAATAATAGGGATATGAATGATCCTAATTAGTGAACGGATTGTAAGAAGGTGGTAAAAAAAGGGTTAAACTAATTACCAGTTAAGGTAACCCCGAGGGGGTTGTTAACTCATAGCTTATTTATTATAAATTTGGACTATCATCAATCTATGGAAATGGTTAACGATGATAAAATGCTCTTTTGAGTTGACCTACCTTTACTTCCCCGATGTGTTCCGTTTAACACACAAGTGGCGTTTGAACAGTGTTGTCAATTTAAAATAGGGTCTAACGTTATAGTATACTAAAAAGCTGATACTAAGAGAGACGTAGATGTCAAGAAAAGAATTTTAATAAAGAAATTCAGAACAATCTATAGAAATCCTTACAAATCAAGTAGTGAGGTGTATATGAGTACGAACCGTCAAGGATCATAAGCACCAATGACCCTAACCACCAGGGACCTCAACTCCCAAAGGTGTCCTATCCCCAAACTCCAAAGGACCCTTCCCACTAACATTTTGGCCCCCCTCCCCACGTCCCATTTTTGGAATTTTTTTAAAAAGTTTTTTTTAACTTTTTTTATTTATTTTTTTTTAGTTTTTTTTTCAATTATTTATTTTTTAACATGGTATTTTTTCGACTCTTTTTTTTACATCTCTAAATCATATCAGAAAAATGGAATGACACTTTTGATTTAAATTTTAAAACATATTCTTGTGCATATCCATACTCCTATTGATGAGGACTGATGGTTCTCATTCAATATTTTTTCATGAAAAACAAACTATTTTTTTACAATTTTTTTTGGACTTCGTAATTATTCAACTTTTTTTTAACATGGTATTTTTTTCAACTTTTTTTACATCTCTAAATCATATCAGAAAAATAGAATGACACTTTTGATTTGAATTTTAAAACGTATTGTTGTGCATACCCATAATCCTAGTGATGATGACTGATGGTTCTAATTCAATATTTTTTCATGAAAAACAAACTATTTTTTAACTAAATTTAGTGGCGCGCCACTCTAAGCGAACATAGATCAACCCAACTTTTTGGATGTCTCTCACTATGACCGTGTATCTGACCACTCTAATTCAGGGCGGGTGTTTGCTAGTCCCAATGCTTGTCATTGTTGGGTTGTAGTCTGAATCTAAGAATTCGTATCGGTTTTTGTCTCTGAATCTACGTATTTGTATGTTTTTTTATCTCACTTTTTTTGCCTGTGTGTCTGGGCGGAGTGTTTGCCTATTCCAATGCATGTCTTTCTCGGTTTTTGTGTCTGAATCTACGTATTGCGCGCCACTCTAAGTCAACCTAGATCAACCCAACTTTTTGGATATCTCTCTCACTATGACTGTGTCTGACCAATCTAAGTCAGGGCGAGTCTTTGCTAGTCCCAATGCTCGTCATTGTTGGGTTGTAGTCTGAATCTACGTATTTGTATGTGTTTTTGTATCTCTCACTCTTTTTGCCTGTTTTTCTGGGCGGGTTTTTACTTATTCCAAATGCATGTCTTTCTCGGTTTGCGTCGGAATCTACGTATTTGTATGTGTTTTTGTCTCTCTCACTCTTTTTGCCTGTGTTTCTGGGCGGCTGTTTACTTATTCCAATGCATGTCTTCCTCGGTTTGTGTGTCTGAGTCTACGTATTTGTATGTGTTTTTGTCTCTCACTCTTTTTGCCTGTGTGTCTGGGCGGGTGTTTGCTTATTCCAATGCAAGTCTTCTTCGGTTTGTGTGTCTGAATCTACGTATTTGTATGTGTTTTTTGTCTCTCTCAATCTTTTTGCCTGTGTGCCTGGACAGGTGTTTGCTTATTCTAATGAATGTCTTTCTCGGTTTGTGGGTCTGAATCTACGTATTTGTATTTGTTTTTGTATCTCTCACTCTTTTTGCCTGTGTGTTTGGGTGGGTGTTCGCTTATTCCAAATGCATGTCTTTCTCAGTTTGTGGGTCTGAATCTACGTATTTGTATGTATTTTTGTCTCTCTCACTCTTTTTGCCTGTGCGTCTGGGCGGGTATTCGCTTATTCCAATGCATGCATTTCTCTCTTTGTGTGACTGAATCCACGTATTTGTATGTGTTTTTGTCTCTCTCA
>JAQQPU010001039.1:77472-90594 GCA_029168905.1 Artemia sp. Kazakhstan ARC1039
TATAGGTCTGTGCAAATAGCATGGGAATTCCTATATGTCTAAGCAAAGTATAACGTACTACTCTACTTACGAGATTTGTTCATGGTTTATGTCTAGTATTTGCTATTTGGAAGTATGCGGACATTTTTTGGAGGGAGAAGGGGGGGGGGGGTCTTCTCGTGGGATTTTACAAGAAGATTTGTCCTTGAGGAGGGAGGTTTCCAGGGGGTGAACTTTCCAGGGAAAATTTTACGCTGGGGAATTTGTCAGAATTCCAGCATGAAATTCCTTTTATTTATCTTATACTTTGCCGACTCAATTTAACATGTAGAGATGTTCCGGGGAAATTTTCCGCGGGACTGGAATTGTCTGGAGAATTTATCCGCGGGGGAGGGGGATTTTCCGCAGGAAAACTCTCCCTGGAGGAATTCCGCGGAAGAAATTCTCCATGGGGGGGGGATTTAGCTAGAGAAATTCTAGATGCAAGATTTTCCCCGGCAGCAACTATCAACTGGGATGGGGGGATTTCCGAAAAAAAATCCAAAGGGGGGGGGGACTTTCGGCATTATTTGAAAACAATCACAAATTAATGTCTGTTTACAAATAGACTATTCTAAAGAGAATTTTTTTAGGTGGAATTGTACCGAGCAAGAAATTTCCCGGGGTGAATTTTCAGCTAATAAGATGGAATGTTTTCGGGGAGATTTCCTGGGAGGGGTTATTTTACATAGAAGGAGCTTTATTTGGAGGAACTTTTCACAGGGGAAGGAATTTTTCGTCGAGGGGATCGGGATTTCCAAACATTATTTGAAAAATGATCAGAAATGAAATATTTTTTTTTCAACTGAAAATAAGGAGCAGCATTAAAACAAACAGAAATTATTCCGTATATGAGGGCGTCTACACCTCTCTTAAATACCTCGCGCTTTACGCTAAAGTTTGAATTTGTGTCCCAATTGTTTCAGAATGTCTCCTGAAACACAAAAGCCATTTAATTAGAATAAAAAGCTTTTGTATATGTTCAAACTTTAAAGTCGATTCTAAAGGGATGAACTATAGGCCTACCTTGTTATAAAAAATACAACCGCAGAGTAATGACAAAAAAAAAAACAACAACGAAGGTTCAACATAATATCCGAGAAAAAAAGCTAACGAGATTGAAATTGTTCAGATAAACAGAACTAAGAATTATCTAAAACATAAAACAGAATAAAAGTATACCACAAAAATTTTTAAGGCTGTGAATACGTGACAATGGTGAATGGAAAGTAAGACAACCTGTTTATTGACTCGAGGTCAACCTACTGTGAAACAAAGGTATCAAAACTAGTTTTTCTTATGAACAGTTAGATTGTCGTATTTAGGATACCTGAAAATAGCCCTAAGATAATATTTAAATTAATTATTTTAAAAATTACATACTACAAAGTTGTTCAAGTAGTATAAATTAACCTATGCAGGTTTAGGATTCACCAGCCGGACTCTAGGGAACATATAAGAGAAAAGGAAACGTATCCTCTTTGGGTCGTACCCGCACAAGGAATTTTTTCATATTTCCAAAACAGTGAAAAAACAAGTCTAATTAAAAACATGGGCACTAGTTAATGTACAATATTACCAAAGAAAAACCAGGGGGGTGTATGTTGAGGAGATTTTGAGCATGCATAAGGTACGATTGCACTTCAGAGCACGTTATGTCAAGAACGCTAACGTTAAGAATGTATAGTACGTTAAAAAAAAAAAAAGATTGCTTTGTAGTCCCCTGTTTTTTTGTTTTGTGTTGTCTCTTAAAGGTGCGAACGTGTGATGTTGAAAACGTTTTTGTTTTTATGTTTGTTTCATTTTTGTTTCTCCCCTGTTTTTTTCCTGGCCATAGGGCCTTACAGGGGAGTTTATATTGAAGTGTATTTTGGTGAGTTTATTGATTGAATAAAATTGATTGATTGTTAATGTTAAGAATAATCACCCTCATTACCTTGAACAGGTTTTTATGCTAACGTAGGTTTTTACATAGTGCTTTGAATTCTCATGTGAAGATGTGTAAACATCACCAGGACAAGTTATACTGCATGACCCACCGCAATAAATTTTCTATTGTTCATATATAGGCAGTAATTACTTTATCCGAAACCCTTGGGGTTATTTCATCCAACCCTACAGATATTTAGATTTCGGACCGTCAAGTTGTCGATATGAATTTTTTAGATCTACTTTCAGCTAGTTAGCTGAAATCATTTTAAAAGTTTGGTTATTTAGAATTTGGCTTTTTGGAATTTTCCGAAAATTTTTTGCGGCAAAGGAAAAGCTAACTTATCTAACATGACTACATGTTAATTCCAGAAGTTGAATATATTCTAGTACCCACTTTATGCGTAATAGGTTTAAGCAATTGTTGTGTAAATAAAGAAGAAGAAAAAATGAAAGAACCGCATGTGCTAGATTTTCCTAATTACGCCCGCGGAGTATATGGAAAAATGATGGAGTCTAACAGAAAACAAAACAAAAAGATGTAATTTTTTCCGTGAAAAAGACTATGTCAATAAAAACGAACAGAAATTAATTTAAAAACTTTTTCCACAAAACAAGTTTGTCCAAGAAAAGTAAAGAATTTCATTAAGTCAAAAATGAGTAGAAGTAAATTCAAATAATTTTCCAAGCTTAAAACTACCATAAATCACCATCAATAAATAAATCAAACGCAAAACAAACCGAAATTACAACAAATAACCGAGTCAAACTCAAAACCAGCAAAAATTAACATGAGTAGGGCTGACGACCCCACACCTTCACAAGACCAGAACATAATTTGCACTTTACTGAAAACAAAATACATTTAAATGTTTTCACTTTTTTACTTTAATAAACAAAGAAGTATTAAGACTTTAATATCAGAATATGTATATTCAACTGACAATCCACGGCTATTATTATTTTTTTTTAGTAAAGTGCAAATTATGTTATGGTTTTAAGAAGACATGAGGGTTGTCAGCCCTACTCATTTCAATTTTTGCTTGTTTTGAGTTTGACTAGGTTATCTACTGTAATTTCTGTTCGTTTTGGGTTTCATTTATTTATTAATGGCGATTTGTGGTAGTTTTGCACTTGGGGAATAACTAACTCGTAGAATTTGACAACGCTTTCGTCCGTAAAAAACTTAAACAATTTAGAATTTTTTGGTTCCCAAAGCCAACTATCCTTTCAAAAGGAAAGAAAAACCTTCTAAAACTTTTTGATGCCATGTTTCTAGCTTAATTTTGATGATTGTTCACCCATTTTTGTCCTTCTTTTTCTTTTTAATTTGGCGTTCGCTACTGCCGAAAATTGCAGAAGTCCATATGGATGTCTTTTCAGCAAAAATGGATTTGAATTTTTTTTTAAGTTTTCAAGATATTTATGATGTTTAAATTTCTCCTTTCCCCTTCCTCAGAACTTCTTAACGAAACTATAAAAAAAACACAACTCAAATAAAATTCCCTAGTTTGGAAAACCCAGTTTTCCAAGGGGGGGGGATTTTCTGCGGGGTATTTTCCGGTGGGGATGGGGTAAATGCCTAGACCCGTAAGATAAATGCAACTAAATACAGGTTCAACAGCTTCCATCATCTCTGGCATAGGTGCACATGGCTAAACTGTTTAAGCTAGGAGGGGATCGAGGGTTTTTCTGGAACAGGGGGGGAGGGGGTCTAAAATGCCAAAAACAATGCGTTCCTTACAACTTCTACGAAATTTGATAATTTTTTCTGAAATCCGGACATCTTCCGGTTCGTCAGCAGTAATCTTTCCAAATATAATAATAACTATCGTCACAGCTGTTACCCCCCCCCCCCCCGAAAAAAACCCGGATGTATCCTAGGGTTATACACAAAAACTTGCCGATCTTGTCGGTTTGTATTATTATTAATATGTCCTTTGAAGGGGGGGGGGGGTATAGCCAAAAGTCCGCTATGTAACCAAATAAAGGCAAATTTTAATAAAGAATCCAGCGAAATAAGTAAGCTCGCGCAAACAGCCGAAGGCTATGTCTAGGCATTAGGAAGAGGGCTGGGATGCAAATTCGACCGTTTGAAGCAGTGTTGATAGGACACCAAACGTTGTCCAACCATTTCCTATGTATAACACACAAATCTCACTGTTTTGAAACTGAGTCTCGAAAGATGGTGCGAAAGCCCCTCTATAAAGAGGCGACCCACCGCAATGTTAAGCGATTTCAGGTCCTAGAGGTCGCAGAGAGACGGCGGTGATCGCATTTTGTAGACCAACCTCAAACTAAGAAACGTGCAAAATTTCATCCTCCTCCGACTTTATCTTCATGGGGTAAACTGGGCCGGAAGTTTCGACCCTCCCACCACAGCCCCCCCTTTAACGTTGTCCGTTGGGCTGAAATTTAGAGGTTAAGCTTTCCTAGGGCCCGGGAGCTTATCCTCGAAATTTCAGCTCAATCCGATCACCCCTTCCCTGTTTTCAAAAAACCAAATATAACCACTTAAAATTCATTTCTCTTTTTTTTCTTATCCACGCCTACAGGCCACAGTTGGCAACTGATCCGGGTGAATGAGGACTCATTCGAAGCAGAATTCGACCTGTTAGGGCCTTTTGATATTTTCAGACCGAAAAAATTATCCCCCGAATTTACATTTACGAAAAACCTCGTTTTCCTATAATAGCCCATGTTAATTTTTCCCACCACAACCCCCCTTTAACGTTGTCTGATCGGGCTGAAATTTAGAGGACAAGCTTTCCTGGGGCCTGGGAGCTTATCCTTGAAATTTCAGCTCAATCTGATCACTCCTTCCCTGTTTTCCAAAAACCAAATATCAAGTTTTGTGTGTATTTGCTTGCGTCAAAAATAGATTCCCCTTACTAAAAAACAATTACAATTGTGTCTCTTTAGTGCAGCGGTCGAGACTCCTGACTGACAGGCGGAAAACCCGGGTTCGATTCACTGTCAGAGGAAATTTTTTATATACTGAATTTAAAGTTTAAAAAAGAAGCTCAGTTTCTTTTTTAAATTATTTGAAAAAAATTACGTTTTCTAAAGAGTTAAAGAGGCTGAGTTACAAGGTCGACCCTTAAAACGTACAGGGATTAGGAGGCACCCTGTACGACGTGATTTGAGTATTCAGGAATTAAAAGCCTTAACACAAGAATGTTCAAGAGCGGGGGGTTTGGGGGGCGGCAGCCCCCCAACTTTAACTCTTGACACGATCAGCTAACAGTTAGTCAAGCAATAATAAGTAATGAACTACAAAAACGTGCAGAAATTATTTGAAAAAAACTACGTTTTCTAAAGAGTTAAAGAGGCTGAGTTACAAGGTAGAACCTTAAAACGTACAGGGATTAGGAGGCACAGTTGGGGGGCTGCCGCCCCCAAAACCCCCCTTTTTCGCAGCCTTTAAATAAAAAAAAAGTTTTTTAAACTGAAAGTAAGGAGCGACATTAAATCTTAAAACGAACAGAAATTATTCCGTATATGAAAGGGGCTGTGCCCTCCTCAACGCCTCGCTCTTTACGCTAAAGTTTGACTTTCTCACAACTCTTTTTTTAAACAATAAAAACTTTAGCGTAAAGAGCGAGGCCTCCTAATCCCTGTACGTTTTAAGGTTCTACCTTGTAACTCAACCTCTTTAACTCTTTAGAAAACGTAGTTATTTTTTCAAATAATCACTAACTAGATCGGCGAGTCTCAAATTCAAACCAAGGGTCTCACAGAATTTGGAGCTTTTACAACTTATGCATGTTGATTTCGGCTACTTCGTTCCATTTGGAACGAAGTACTCTAAAAAAAACATAGGCACATGCAAGCCGAAGATGGAACATCTAGAGGGTAGTACATGATTTGACAGGCCAGAATTGGTATTTATGTCAATGTAAGTGAATTCAAAATTTAAGCAGAAAATGGGGCCGTCCTTTGCACTAAGATCTTAAGTAAAATCTTAGCACAAAGATGAGTAAAAGAACGGCCCTAATTTTTGGTAGGTCAACAATCACTTATGAACAAACCTACGGAGGGTTGACAATAACCATCTATACGAATTTTCTTATATACTTTAGAGGGAAGTACTTGATCTGAGGAGTATTAGAGGCATCAATCCACACTACAAGAGTTAGGGCATTCTTCTCTACATCACATAGGCAGATACGGGGCTTATTTACACGTCGCATAACGAGATAGCGGAGGATAAGGGACACATAATAGGAGGCACAGAGGGTAAATCACCGCATTGTATAACGGGATAAGAGTCAATTCGTAACATTTTATAATTGTAATTACCATCACTGTATAAAAATAAGCAATATAAAAGTTGAAATTGAAAAAAAATGAAAGTTAAGGGTTGGAATTACCCAAAAAATAAACACGCAGTTAAAATTCGAGAACAAAAAATTGAGGGTTAAAATTATGAAATCACAAAAAATAAGCAGTTTAAACTTCAAAAACGGAAAAAAATGTTAAAAGCTGATGAATGGTAAAATATAAGCGAAGAAGTCCGAACTAAAGAGAGTCAAATAGCATGCCCAGCCTTAAATCCTAGATGTGGACATATATACTTACTTCCCCTTTTGCTCAGAAAAATAATAAAGTATGCTAAGATAAGATATAAGCCAAAATGCTTAATTTAAAGCAATTCAAAAAGCACGGTCACCAACAACCTTTATTAGGGCCAGCTCCTCCAAGACAGAGTACCACATTCTTACTCTTTCGATCCAAAAAATGATAAAACATACTAAGATAAGAAATAAGGCTTAAATTAAAGAAGTCGAAAAACAGTCAGCGCAAACCCTAGAAGGGCCAGCTCCCATAAGACAGAGCCGCATAATCTTACACGTTCAATACGAGAAATAATAATAAGATGGACACAATATAGAGAATATAATATAATAACAAAACAAAAAACGTGAATTAAAGAAACTCGAAAAAAACGGTCAGTCCCAAACTGTAGAAAACCCGTTCGATAAAAAAAAAGATAAAAATATGCTAAGATGAACAAAATATAATGAATAAAACATATTTGGAGGAAGAAACAACTAATTTAAAAATAATTATCTGTGCTTAACATGTGCCGACTTCAAAATTTCTTCATGATAAAATTGTAATTGAATAATGATCTACTGCCAGAAAATTACGAGGAAAAAGTGACGTATGCTTGCAAGATGTTGCCTTTCAGAAAACAATCTGAGGAGAAACGGTAACATGACACACCTGCAAAAGTTAAAAGTTGAACTCTTGGCTTTGATTGATTGGGACGTTCCCTCTTAGAAACAATAAAATAGGGGTCGGTAAATACAATTTAAAAAACGATTCTCACTATTCGATTCGGCAATTTGCCCTCTGTGCCTCCTATTATATGTACCTAACCCCCGCTATCTCCTTATGGGACGTCTCGAGTACTCCGCTATATCCCTATACGATATCGTGAAGAATCTCCTATCCCTTTTAGTGTGGATTGAAACCTCTAATGCTACTAATTTGGGTAATTAGAACTGTCGGAGATGCTTCTCAAGTTGATATGAGTCGGTAAGCTCTGTCCTCTGCCAATAGGTGTGGAAGGCTCAAAATCCTAAATTTTCAAGAATATCTGGAAATCTAAATATAAATATTTTTTTTTAAACTGCCCCCCCCCCCAAAAAAAAAATCTGCCAATGTGCTGGGTTGCAGTTTAGTTGTTTTTAAGAGACTTATGGAAAGGTACTTGTTTGAGTATGAAAACTGTTAAAAAAGTATAATACCTACAAAAAAAATTCAACCTTCAACCAAACAAAACTGATCATAGTTGAATTGTCGTATTTAATTAATAAAACAGTATTTTTTCTGATGGAATTAAAGAGTGAAGATGGAATTTATAATGAACCAAAATTATTGCTTCGTAGTTTTTGTAACATATATCTGTAAAATTGGTCCAAATGAACTAGTTTTTAATAGTTCCCTAAATTTGTAGAATTCTGATAAATATAAGCTTACTCAAAACACAAAATCGACACAAGAAAAAGACGATTAGTAGCAGATCAGTCTTTAAATAAACTACAGGAAATAAAGGACTAATTTATAAGGTTCTCAGTAGGCTTTCACCAGCCATGAAATCATATAGATTGTATGTAGATAATCATAGTATATTATTATGGTAAATTAATACTGTATATGTAAATAGCAACGAAGACCACATAGCCTTTCTATCATAGACAACGAATCACAATTAGAAACACTGGGGGTATTTTTTTTTTTTTTTGAAAAGAGTGGAATTCAAACTTCAAATGAATATTCCAGCCCCATGTCCAACGGCCATCCTCAGGACAACATGAGCGATAATATATAAAAGAAACTTACATTAAAATACGAACTTTTAAACTAAAAATGTTTTCTTTTAAACTTGTAAAACAGCCCTAGCATCATTACTTCAACGAAGTTCAACCAGGACTCATAGAAAAAATGAGTTAATAAAATTAATTCAAACAAAATAAAAACAATTAAATACACGCTTTCAATGCTAATCTTGATTTTCGACAGCTAGCCTCAAAGGCTTCTTTGTAACAGACTTACTACTATTGTATATTGGTTTAGTAATACGTTTTATTAAATCATTTTCATAAAAAATTGTGTATAAAGAATTTAAGGAGTATTCCCCCAGGTCCCTAGTTACAAAAATAATATTATTTGAGTTTACTGGGCGGGGTGCTTGATGAAAATTATTTCCTTCGGAAGAATTTTCTTCAAATTTACTATGTACCCTTTAAATTTAACTTAAATCAAACGTTACCATGGTTTCAAAGAAAAAAAGAGCATGGAAGGCAATATTCCCGATTAATTTTACCTTTTTCCTTTTCAAAGCACTGACAATCTTCAGTGTGTGTTAAATTTATTGACTTCGGTTGCCCTTGCAGGTCATTTTCTGACTCTTGGATACTGCCTTCCCCTAAAAGCAGAAGCTTTTTTCTAATTTTGGGTTATTATTTTCTTTTATAAACGTAGTCATTAGACAGTTTAGACACGACTCGAATAGGGTACACATGCACTTTTTTTTTAGAAAAATATGGCAATGGGTTGTGAGGGTACGGGAGGGACCACTGACACATGTTGGTTCTCTACTAATACATATTGAAAATTCTTGCATGGTTTGGTTTTGAATGATGTGCCAGATGCATACTTTTCCGCAAAAATGTGACAGGGACGGTGTGGGCGATGTTGAAGATGTTATGTGATCCCGTCGGTCCTTAAAGATTTAAAATCCTGTCCTGATGCCAGTTTAATCAAGACGTAACATGTCTTTCTGCTGAAAAAAATTGGCGTTGGAATTGGGCGGGCTGGAGGAGCCTCTAGCCAACTTTAGTCATTTATAATTAAAAGAGCTGTGATAGTTCAGCTCAAATAGGATGCACCGCGACTTAAACTAATTTTAAACAAAAATCCCGGAAATTAAACATGGCTGGAAGCCTAGGGTGATATTCCCCTAAAAACTACTGGAGTTTCGGCCCTTTAGACTCTGAAGCCACGTAGCTTTGGAATCGCAAAGCTAGCTTTCGAATTTTTGACTTGACTTATGTCCCATCCGTCCTTGAAGGTCGTTTTGGGGCCTTTTCTTTAACCAGTTCATTGATGTGCCTCCTGTAGGTACTTCTGTTGTCGGCCAGGCGGCAGAGTTGTGGCAGATTGTAAGGTGAAAAGTTTTCTTTCCATCTCTTCGGAGGGCGACCTCTGGGTCGAGAACCGTGTACTCTTCCATCGAAGGTTATCTTCGGGAGACGAGTGCTAGCCATGCGTTGTGTATGTCCAAGCCATTTGAGTTGTTGTAGTTTTATTTTGACCAGTATTGTAAATTTAACTTTCAGATTATGGAGAAGCTTGGAGTTGGAGATTCTGTCATGGAAGGTGATACCAGCGATGCGTCGTAGGGATTTGGTTTCAAAGGCAGCTAGGCGGCGTTGATCGTCTGTTTTAAGCGTCCAGATTCACAGGCATAGATGGCGATCGGAATAATGAGGGAGTAGAAGAGTCTCGTTTTGAGAGTTGTTGTTAAGTTCTTATTCCTCCAAATGTGCATCAGAACTTTAAAACTGGAGTTTGCAAGGTGTCAGGCGTCTCTTGATGTCTTTGAGTTGGTTATAACCAGTATCGTTTTTGCTAGTGTCCATTGAACTATGTGTCTCTTGTGTTTTAAGATGTCAAGGCGGTTCAGAAATAAAAGATTTTTTGTGCCCTCACGTCCTTTGGGCAAAAATGAACCCAACACACAGAATACAAAATGGACTTTTTCTGAAATGCAGCACAGAGAACGGGAATCATAACCCAGTGATTGCAGTAACCTTCCGAATTTCTTTAACTTTCCAACTATCTTAAGTATGTGATCTTAAATTTTCTCATCTGCTTCTTAGGTAAAGCTCTCATTGTGGCATTATAGGCAGAAAATTGGCGTATTTCAGGGGGTCAGATAAGTCGACGCAACCCATGAAGTATTAGACGATTTCACGGAGCAGCAAAGCCTCTGATAAATATCAAGTTTCAAGCTATTTTAACTCTACTTCTTATCTGGTCTAATTGACGGAAAGTCACTGCATTTTCATAAATACCCCATATACACAAATCAAACCCCCTAAGACTACGATTGTTCAACATTTATAGTACCAATTCGCATTGATCTAGTTGGTAAACGACTGGACCTGCTAGGATTTTCGTGGCTGATTTGTTCGAAAGGTTAAAGTAAAGAACATGGCATTGGATTTTACAATCCCTACCGGTAGTGCTGATCTCCGTTTCATGGCCCTTCAGCCAGAAGGTCCAAGGGGGGGGGGTTGGTGGCCAGCCATCCTCTGCTTTCGCATATCCTTCCTGTTTACCTTCACGAGATTTCTCCAGGTACCCATTTAGAGCTGGGTTGACACTGACAGCTTGAGTTATACCACCGACTCGCTTTCAAACCAGCTCTCCTGAGCCAGTGACACCAGGACTTGAACTCCTGTTTATACGTACAAAAAGGTCTCAAGTCTAGCGCGGTACTCACTCGGCTAGGACGGCTCTTAAAAATATCGGAATAGAACCTCAATTCCCATTTGGAGCTGCTGCTCTATTTTTGTCGCTGCCACAAAGAGGCAGATTTGCGGAAGCTCATTCCGCAAATCTGTCGCAACCATGCAAAATCCAAAGTCACAAAGAAACCACCTTCTGTTTTCGTTTACTTGTCCAAAAAAGTCTATTCGCACCTAGCTGTTAAAAAGAGCATTAAGCTTATATCCTGTATAAAGTGTGACTTAGTAAATTTGTAGATACTGCTTGAATGGCTTCAAATCAAACAGTTCGTGGTAACGAACTGTAAGTAAGGAGCGACCCGGCTCAATGGTAACCGAAACTTTAGAAAACGGGATTTTGATACCAATTGATACATCAAAAGAATCAAATTTCAATGCTGATTTCAAATATATAACTTTTATCAAGTTTAGTGCTACCCATCAAAAGTTACGTGCCTGAGAAAATTTGGCTGATTTTCAAAAAAAAGGGGGAAAGACCTCCTAAAAGTTATAGAACCTTAATGATAATCACACCTATCATATTCAGCGTATCAGAGAACCCGGTCAATATATACGAAATCATATTATTGAGTTAGGACTAAAGTGAATACACCATTCGATGCCTTTTTTTTATGCTAATTACGAATATAATAAGCATTTCTATCGGAAATGAATTTCAGCCCCCCCCCCCCTATATATGCCAATTCAGGGTTAGGTTAGGTTAGTTATAGCCTATATAGGGGGGGGGGGCTGAAATTCATTTCCGATAGAAATGCTTATTATATTCGTAATCAGCATAAAAAAAGGCATCGAATGATGTATTCACTTTAGTCCTAACTCAATAATATGATTTCGTATATATTGACCGAGAACCCTAGTGTAGAGGTTTCAAGCTCCTATCTACAAAAATGTGGAAATTTGCATTTTTTGCCAGAAGAAAGATCACGGATGCGTGTTTATTTGTTTGTTTTTTTCCAGGGGTAATCGTATCGACCCAGTTGTCCTAGAATATCGTGGGAGGGCTCATTAGAACGGAAATTAAAAGTTCTAGTGCCCTTTTTAAGTGACCAAAAAAATGGAGGGCAACTAGGCCCCTTCCCAAGCTTATTTTTTTCACAAAGTCACCCGATCAAAATATTGAGATAGCCATTTTGTTCAGCATGGTCGAAAATATGATAAATATGTCTTTTAGGATGACTTAATCCCCCGAAGTCCCCAGGGGGAGGGCTAAAAGTTATGAACTTTACCCAATGTTAACATATAGTATTGGTTATTGGGAAGTACACAGAAGTTTTCAGGAGTTTTTTTTCTGGTAGTGGGAGGGAAGGGTGGGTCGGGGGTTATGTTGGAGGATCTGTCCATGAAGGAAGTTTTCATGAGGGAAGGGAAATTGCCATGAAGGGGGCGCCGGACTTGTCAGCATTATTTATTGGTTATTGGGAAGTATACAGATATTTTCAGGAAGGATTTTTTTCTGGAGGGGGGGCTAGAGGAGGGGGTTACTCTGGAGAATCTTTCCGTGTAGGATGTTTCTTTGGGGTAAGGGACATTTCTATGAAGGGGGCGCCGGATTTCCAAGCATTATTTAAAAAACGATCAGAAATTAAATAAAAAAAACAAGTTTTTTTCAACTGAAAGTAAGAAGGAACATTAGAACTTAAAACGAACAGAAATTATAACGTATGTGAGGGGGTTCTCCCCCAAGTCAATACTTCGCTCTTTACGCTAGTTTTTTTTAGTGCTTTCAAAAGAGCTATCTATTCTAATTAAACGGCCTTTGTGATTCAGGGGTTTGTGAATCAATTTTTTTTTTAACTTTTAACGTAAAGAGCGTGGTATTGACTAAGGGGAGAACCCCCTCATATACGTAATAACATATACGTAATAAAAAACAATAAAAAAACAAGCGATACGGCTCAATAGTAATCGAAACTTTTAAAAACGGAATTTTGATGTCAATAAATGTATCAAAAGAATGTGTTTATAATGCTGATTCTAAATATATAAATTTTATTAAGTTTAGTATTACTCATCAAAGGCTACGAGCCTGAGAAAATTTACTCGATTTTTTAAAGAGGGGGGAAACATCCCCTACAAGTGAAAGAATTTTAATGAAAATCACACCGTCAGATTCAGCGTATCAGAAAACCCT
>JAQQPU010001040.1:0-16975 GCA_029168905.1 Artemia sp. Kazakhstan ARC1039
CTATAAAAATGTCAAGCCTTCCAATCACTTTCGACTATTAAAAAGGGCACTAGGCCTTTCGATTTCCAATCGAATGAGCACTTTTGGAAACGACAACGCTTTCTATAAACACCTTGTGTGCCCCCAGGACATAAATTACAACCGTTACCCTAAGGTCATTCTCAAAGACCTAATTTCCAGAACTTTCTACTACGTTGAACAAAATGACTATCTGAAAATTTTGATTGGATGTGTTTGGAGGAATGGTGGGCGTGAGATTGAGGTTAGTTACGCTCCAATCACTTTCGACTATTACAAAGGGCACTAGCCCTGTCAATTTCGAATTGAATGAGCCCCTTTTGAAGTTTTACGACAACTCTATCTATAAAATCTTATATGCCCCCAGGGAATAAACTACAACCTTTGCCCTTGGGGCTCTCGGGGGTTTATCATCCTTAAATACATAATTTTCCAGAACTTTCAACTATGTTGAACAAAATGGCCATCTCTAAACTTTGATTGAATTACTCTCCACTCACTTTCGACTATTAAAAAGGGCAATTTCAATTTCCAATCAAATGAGCCCTTTTTGAAATTTCTATAACAACTTAAGATATAAACTTTAATGCCCCCAGGGCATACCTTACAACCCTTGCACTGAGGGCTCTGAGGGGGTTATCATCCTAAAAGACCTAATTTCCAGAACTTTCAACTACGTTGAACAACATGGATATCTCAAAATTTTGATTGGATGTGTTTGGAAAAATGGGCGTTAGTCGCTATCCAATCACTTTCAACTATTAAAAAAGGTACTAGCCCTTTCAATTTCCAATTGAATGAGCCCTTTCGAAGTTTCTACGACAACGCTTTCAATAAAAACTTTATATGCCCCCCAGGGCATAACTTACGACCCTTGCCCTGAGGGCTGTGGGGGAGGGGCTGTCATCCTTATAGACCTAATTTCCAAAACTTTCAACTACGTTGAATAAAATGGTTATCTAAAAATTTTGATTGGATGTGTTTGGGGAAAAGGTGGGCGTGAGAGGGGGGGGGGGGAGATGACCCCACAAATCACTCTCGACTATTAAAAAGGGTACTAGCCCTTTGAATTTCAAATCGAATGAGCCCTTTTCAAGTTTCTACGACAAAGATTTCAATAAAAACCTTATATGCCCCCAGGGCATAACTTATAATCCTTGCACTGAGGGTTGTGGGGGAGTGTCTGGGGAAAAGGTGGGCGTGAGAGGGGGGTTAGTTGCCCTCAAACCATTTTCGAGGGTCTTAGCCCTTTGGATTTTCTAATGGAATGAGCCCTTTTTCAAGTTTCTACGACAAAGATTTCAGTAAAAACCTTATCTCTATGTGTATCTATGTATTATCTCTCTGTGTCTCGTCTCTATGTGTGTGTCGTCTCTCTGTGTGTGCCGTCTCTGTGTGTTTGCCGTCTCTGTGTGTGTGTCGTCTCTGTGTGTGCGTCGTCTTTGTGTGTTTGTCGTCTCTGTGTGTGTGTCCTCTCTGTGTGTGTGTCGTCTCTGTGTGCTTGACGTCTCTGTATGTGTGTCGTCTCTGTGTGTGTGTCGTCTCTGTGTGTTTGTTGCACAGTTTATAGAATTAGCAGTATGATCACACCCTATCTCACCCATTATAAAAACCCGGACCAAGGTGCGAGTGCTCCCGAGAACGTTTTTGCAGATAGAAACATAAGCAGCATTAGATCTTTTCACGGGTAGACAAGTCAGATTTCTCTTGGACACGAAACAAGTGGAAACCCGCTATTACGAATAATGCACTTTGTAACCATTTCTCATTGATTGACGGAAACAGACTAACCTGCTAATGCAGAAAGAAGTTGGAG
Organism: Artemia sp. Kazakhstan ARC1039; assembly: GCA_029168905.1. Taxonomy (NCBI): domain Eukaryota; kingdom Metazoa; phylum Arthropoda; class Branchiopoda; order Anostraca; family Artemiidae; genus Artemia; species Artemia sp. Kazakhstan ARC1039. The sequence continues at coordinate 1,835 of JAQQPU010001040.1, forward strand.
GAGCTTTTTGTTCGTACCGAGAATGAAGACCAGAAATGATCTGCGATAAATTTACTGGATAATTCTATAAACTGTGGTTTGTTGTCTCTTTGTGTGTGTCGTCTTTGTGTGTTTGTCGTCTTTGTGTGTTTGTCGTCTCTGTGTGTGTGTCGTCTCTGTGTGTGTATCGTCTCTGTGTGTGTGACGTCTCTGTATGTGTGTCGTCTCTGTGTGTGTGTCGTGTCTGTGTGTTTGCCGTCTCTGTGTGTGTGTGTCGTCTCTGTGTGTTTGTCGTCTGTGTGTGTCTGTCGTCTCTGTGTGTGTGTCGTCTCTGGTTTATGTTAGGTTAGGTTAGGGGCTAGTTGCCCTCAAATCACTTTCGACTATTAAAAAGGGTACTAGCCCTTTGAATTTCAAATCGAATGAGCCCTTTTTAAAGTTTCTACGACAAAGATTAAAAAAAAACCTTATATGCCCCAAGGGCATAACTTATAATCCTTGTCCTGATGGTTGTGGGGGAGTATCCTCCTCAAAAATATGTTTTCTATCTGGAAATCAACTACGCTGAACAAAATGGCTATCTCAAAATTTTTAATGAATGTGTTTGGGGGAAGGATGGTTGTGGGTGTGGGGGGGGGCTAGCTGCCCTCCAATCACTTTCAACTATTAAAATGGGCACTAGCCCTTTGAATTTCCAATCAAATGAGCTTTTTTCAAGTTTCTACGACAACGCCTTCTTCAAAAACCTTATATCTCCCCAGGGCATAACTTAAAACCCTTGCCCTAAAGGCTGTGGGGGAGTGTCCTCCTCCACATTTTCTCGGGGAATTAAGAAGGATGATGGTCCATAACAACCCTAAAAATATAGCACTGGATATGACAAACAAGACAATATATAAAGCTTTTAAAGTATCAAGGACATTAAAACGGAGCCGCCTGGCTCCGCCTTCGGTCTATTTATACCTGAAAACAAGGATTTTCTGTGTTATTTATTTAGTGAACTATATGAGGGCTCCACATTGTCTCGAGTTTTTCTGTGTGGTTCACTCACAACCAGAATCTAGAAATAGATAAATAAATGTCCTAGACGTATAGATTGGTTGATTTATAAGTTTATTGTAAAAAGCCCTTATGGGCCATATGTCAAACGCGCAAAAAACTTCAACAAAACTACTACTACTAACAACTCACCGCAGCACCAAGCCGCCTGAGGCCAACACAGCTACGCACGCTCCTCCTCCACCCCAATCTATTCAAAGCCTCCCTTTTTACACCCGCCCACGAAGTTCCCATTTCCTTTAAATCTTTCTTTATGACGTCCTCCCACCCCAGACGGGGACGACCTGCTTTCCGTTTAGCCCTAGATGGTTGGCCGAAAAGAACAATCTTCGGCAATCTGTCATCCTTCATCCGCACAACATGCCCTAACCACCTCAACCTTTCTTTCATTATAGACCTAGAAAGCGGTATTGAACCACATTTTTCGTATAGCCTATTGTTTGAAATACGGTCAGTCAGCCGGGTACCCAGAACAATCCTTAAGCAATTTCTCTGGAAAACATCTAGCAAATCTTCATCCGCTTTTCGGAGCGTCCATGCTTCAGAGCCATATTTGACCACTGTCATCACTGTAGCTTCTAATATTCTAAATAGCTTCTAATATTCTAATCTTGGTTTGCAGACTTATCTTCCTATTCTTCCAGACTTTTTTTTAACTGTGAAAAAACACCCTGAGCCTTGGCTATTCTATATTTAACATCTTCACTGCTCCCACCATCTTTACTAATAATACTACCAAGGTAAGTGAAGCTGCCCACCTGATCAATCTTTTCATTACCCAAGGTCACCTTTTCATCTTCACTTATTCCTAGACTTAGTGACTTAGTCTTCCTAACATTAATTTTCAAACCAATTCTAGCACCCTGAACTCGCAAAACCTCTAAAAATTCATTCATTTTGCTCACACTTTCATCTAGGATGCTTAAATCGTCAGCATAACCCAAGTCCAGGAGACTTTTTCCTCCCCATTTGATTCCGTGGTCTCCCATTGCCTTTCCTGTGCTCCTTAAAACAAAGTCCATCAAAATAATCCATACAAAGGGAGATAGAACACAACCCTGCTTAACTCCTGATTTAATACAAAACCAGCTGCTAACCTCATTGCCTACCTTAACCGCAGCAGTGTTATTCTCGTACATAGCACTAATCACTTTAATGTATTTGTCTGGTATACCATACAAGGATAAAACCTTTACTAAAGCTCTTCTATCAACAGAATCGAACGCTTGCTCATAATCTATAAAACTGAGGACCAAAGGTGTTTGAAAACTCAGGCACTTCTCAATTATTAGCCTAAGAGTGAAAATTTGGTCGACACATCCTCTAACTTTTCTAAAACCGCACTATTCTTCTCTTAAAACTTTGTCTACGGCATCTCTCAGTCTAAAAAGTATCATATTACTAAGTAATTTACTACCTACAGAGACCAGACTAATGCCTCGATAATTACCACACTCACTTTTATCACCTTTCTTATAAAGTGGCTTAATTAAGGTTTTCCTAAAATCGTTAGGTACTTCCCCTTTTCCGAAAATCATATTCATAATCTTCAGTAACTTATTTCTAACCTCAGAGCCACCATATTTAAGAAACTCATTTACCACCCTATCAGCACCTGGAGCCTTATTATTCCTTAATCCTTTTAGTACTGTTGCTAATTCCTCCTCACAAAACAAATCTTCCTTCACATCCAAGGTATCACAAACTCTTTCATCTTCCTCTATATTTTTTCCTGCAACTCTATCTCGGTTTAGCAAATTCTCAAAATGTTCGGCCCATCTCTCTTTAGTTTTTTTCCTTATCGCTAATTGTGACCCCATTCCTATCTTTAACTGGGCCAAATCCGGATTGACTACTACCTCTCAATTTGTTAACGTGCCAGTACAATACTTTACTATTATGCCGTCTAGCTGCATCTTCCAGATCCTCGGCAATTTTATCCATGGCCTCCACTTCACACCTCCTTAGTTCATATTTTAATGCTTTCTCCACTTTCTTTACATTTCTTTTGTTTTCATACGATCTATCACTCAGATAATTCTTGTACAAGTCCTTTCTCCTTTCTATTAAACATATAGCTTTTTCACTAATATTCTTAGCTGCAGTTCTAGCTTTCTTCCCTAATACGCCTTCAGCAACTTCACAAATTATTTTTCTAAAATCATTCCAACCATCTTCCACATTATCAAATTTTAAATTCTCAAGTTTAGTATTCAACTGTTCCTGGAAAGTTTCTCTCAAATTCTCATCCTGGAGTCTACCAACATCGTAACTTCCCGGGAGGTGGTTACCCTTTCGATATTTCAGCTTTAGATTAACTCTTGACACTACTAGATGGTGATCTTTACTTTTAACATCAATAACAGCACTCCTATATACCCTAGTATCTTGTATTGATCCTGCCAGTTTTCGGTTTACTATAACATAATCAATAAGGTTTGCTGTCTTACCGTCACGTGAATACCATGTTAACTTATGAGCCATTTTATGACCAAACACCGTATTGGTTATAACTAGATTGTTATACCTATAAAATTGCAAAAGTCTGTATCCATTACTGTTTTCTTTTCCTACACCAAATTTACCTAGGCTGGGATACCATCTATCCCTATTTCTACCAACCTGGGCGTTAAAATCTCCCAGTAATAACATCATATTTCTACCTGGGACCCTGTCTATTTGCTCCTGTAACTGTAAGTAAAATTCATCTGAGTCACTAGTATCTCCGTCAGTCGGTTCTACAGGGGCGTATACTACTATAACTGATACCCTGAACTTTCTAGTCATAAAATGAGCAATTAGTATTCTATTATTAATACCTTCCCAGCCTAAACAAGACTTAGCAGCTTCCTTATTCATCATGAGCCCTACTCCCTGTCTATGTACCCCATCCTTCCTGCCTGAGTAAACAAATTCTATATCACCTAATTTCATGCTTCCTACCCCTGGGATATGAGTATGACTATAAAAATGGACATATACTCGGGGAGTATAATGATAATAATAGTAATTTATTTTCAACATATTATGAACAACAAGATAAAAGTGGAGTAACAAATTACAAGAAAAAAGAGACCAAATATAAAACAAAAAATAATCAACTAGAACAAAAACATAGGATAAGACTATGAAATGGCTGAAACTTTGAAAAAGCTATGAGTTATATACGCTTTGAGTCATTTTGATATTTATCAGTTTTCCTTATTATGTCACTTCAATGACAAAATATGATGAAATTCTTTCTGAGCTGTGAATATAACATTTGATTATCATTCTAATATGTTTTGCAGAGACCAGAGCGAGGTTTGTTACGAGTCCATCACATAAATAATGTAAGCAAGGCATTGGCTATTTTGGAGCACCAGAACGTGCGACTTGTCAACATTTCGCCCGAAGAAATCGCCGACGGAAATCCAAAAATCACCCTTGGACTTGTTTGGAGCATCATTCTTCACTGGCAGGTGCAGTATTTTTTCTTATTTTTTTAGATTTATTTTTCTGAGATTGATTTCGTCTTTGTTCGGTGATATCAGGATAATGTATGATTTATTTTGGTGTTAACTCATCCTCTGTATTTTGCTCTGTTCAGAGGATACATTTATCGATCCACTGTATGATATTTTCTTTTTTTTGACCCATTTGGAGTTGATCCGGACAGTAACGATTGGCTTACTACGGACTAAAATCCGGCGTGCCCAAACCAACCTCACGATATTCACATTCTTATTAGTGAGCCTTGTTTTTATTTTCTATATTTGGCTCCTCTCACATTTTTAACGTTTTTGAAAGAAAAGATTAGGAAATCAGAAACAGAATGTTTCTAATATCATGTAAATATAAAATACATACCCTGTAAACATATGCTATAGCGCTAATGCATATAAGCAAGGCCGTATCCAGGGGAAGTTAGGGGTTTGAACCCCCCCCCCCCCCCTCTAAATGTTTTTTCGACTCGTAAAAACGTAACAAAAATGAATATAAATAAATTTTTGTTGCTTTTTTTAAAGTTTTTTTGTAGCCCCCCCGAAAAAATTCTTTTGTACCCCTCCCCCCGTACAAATTCTGGATATGACCCTGCATATAAGACTCCATGTACATATACTCCGTATATAAGTACTCCATAATCTAATGCATATAAGATACGATAAGAAATCTGTTTTTTCTCTCTTTCTTTAATATTGTTTTATGTTATGTGACATTTTTGCTGTGGTCCTATATGTGCACACAGGTGTTCTCCTAAGAGGTGGGAATAACGGTATGATTCTATATAGAAAAATGTGGGAAAGTAGATTTCAACAGGAAATGCTGTCGTCTGAACTCATGCCCCCATTAACATCTCAAAAAACCCCCAATTGTAAAGCCGGTTCGAACATTTGACCAAAATAAAAAAAAATTAATGTTGAAGGAATCCCTGTACTAATCTTTCAGGAAACTCCTGTCAACAGCATTTCACCTAAACCCCCTTAGATCTTCGTGGTTGAAACTTCGCACCAATGATTACTGCCTTGTATCGTTACTTGGAATGTGCTGTTTTCTTTTGTGCTTATTCCTTTTTTGAATTTTTTTTTGACCAACAGACAGGGTTAAACTTCCCTTGCGGTTATCTACCTTTTCCTAGAAAACTTTTATCATGTAGAAATTTGTTTTTAGACAAGCCAAGTTCAGTCCTTCAGAATTCTCCAGGGTTCTAATTCAGAATTCTAATACATAGTTTGAACAATCCTTTGGCATGTAGTTCTTTCAAGTTGTTCAGAATACGGTTACGCATAAAATTCACCTTAGAAAAACTTTCTGTTAAAATAACCAAAAAACTAACTGATGAAATTGAAGTGACGTGGTATAATGTATGAAATGCTGTATGCAAGAAATGTGATCTCATGGTTGCTTGATAGAAGGTGGGACATATACTGGAGAGCCTCCTGAGATCCTGGAAAGGTAAACTGAAAAAAGTTCTGCCGAAATCAAATCAATCTAATGTCAAATTTATTTTTTTACTCTTTTCACTGGTGTGTCATATAATTATAATACACATTTGTATAATTTGTATTTGGTGTTATTTTTTGTTTACGTATTTTCCCTTTCTGGTGTACATGGTTTAGCAATTAACATCAACTTCCTATGTTTTCTTTAGTAAATGTGTATGAATGTCTTTGAGATTCCGCAGATTGGCATAAACGCCTCTTAGATGCATGTGGTTCGTAGGTGGGATGAGTCAGTTTTTCCACTTGAGTTAATTATTTATATTTAGGGTTTCCTTTCGTCTTCAAATTAAATAGAATTTCAGGTTCGTGTTTAGATGACTGAATCAAATGACGTGTATCAAATGGCTAGTCTTCTATCCATATAAAACTTTATTGTGAGGAGAAGGATAATTATGATAAAGAGAAGCCCAAAAGGTTAGGATCTTATTTTATGATGGAAATTAAAAAAAAAATTAATCTGACATCGTGGTTCTTCTAATTTTTGTTTAAAATTTTGGATATTTTTGACGTAATTGTTTAATGAATTTTTAAATTAAGAGTTAGGTATTAATGAATTCAAACCAAGGCTATTGAGTTTAAATGCACGAAACATAAGTTAGAGTCAGTTTTGAGTTATAGAGATTGACACTCACCGATTCGTCCCACAATTACCTTAGCTATAATTGTGCAGCTCTAAGCAATATGACCTTATGTTATCCTCGCACTCAGACTATCGTAATATCTTTTGCGTTTTTTTTTTTGGGGGGGGGGAATGTGCCAAAGTAGAAGCTTTAAACAGGTGTGGTGTAAAGCTGGGATGTTATCCTGTGCCGCAGCGAAAGAACAGTATCATTCACACACGCCTAATTGAGAAACTTTAAATATATGTCTTGTTTAACGGAGTCATTCAGTTTGTAAGACGATGAGTTTGCTGTATTTGCAGGCACAAATTTATACATTATATAATGGAATGAAGCACACACACTTTTTTTTATGGCTACTCGTCTTATGGTTGATCTATTTCAGACGGTGCTGAGTCGTCTAAGAATATTAGTGGAATATTATTGACTAAAGGGAGGAACTTTGGGGCCGGTGGAGGGATCGAATGGATCAACAGAGGCAGGATAGGCGAAATGATCAAGATTTTACTTTATTCTCCTCGATGACCAAATTAATTCGACATGTAATCCACGTTGGCTGGCTTGGCTTCCATGATTTTGACCTTCTTCCAGTTTATTGATAAGCCACTTTTAGTGGCTCCATCGGACAGAGAAATTAGGGCTAGGAGCAGCTGCAGTTTATAGCCGTTAAGAATGGCTACGCTGTATGTGAAGTGACAGATGGTCAAGACTCACGATTCTGTCCCTAATTTGGAGACTGATAATCAATATCTGTATTGTGCATGACAAGATGAGACCTATTGCACAGTTAAAGAGTTGTGAAGCAGCTATTCTCCCCGGATTAGCCTTTCATATGTTCTGATCGAGAAGAAGGGGCTCTGTTGGTCATTTAAGTAGACTTTACTCTGTATCCGAATGCATAGTTTTAATAGTTGGAAAGGAATGGCTCCCGAGGGACTCGGTAGAATCAAAGGCTGCTCTGGAGTCAAAATAGACAATGAAAGCAACTTGGTCAAATTCATTCGCCCTTGTGTTATTTGTTTCACCGTAGAACTTTGCTCAGTTGTCTATCTTCCAGGTATGAAACCAGCTTGTCCTGACCTAAGCGTTTTCTGAGGTACGTATAACGTCATTTGTTGCTACAATATCATAGAGAAAACTTTCCCAGGTACGGACACTAGGGTCACCTTATATAGTTGTAGCATTCTTTCTCCAACCTTTTCCTCTTCTAAATTCATAGTATCACTCAAGTTAACTAGTCTTTGCGATGGAGCTCCGAATTTCAAACTGTTGTAATATCATTTGAAGCCATAATAGTAAAGAGGAGGAACCCAACCTAAGTAGTTCGGCCAAAATGCTGCGGATTCAGCGCCTTTTAGCGTTTTCATCTCTATGATAGCAGTTTGTATTTATTCAACTGAGGAAGGTTCAAGGTTTAATACTCATAGATGGTAGGGGGACATAGGGAGTTGACGCCTATCAACAGAACCCTTAATTTACGAAAATGCCATGATTAATTCAGAGAAACTCGGTGTTTTGCTAATTGTACTTTTCTATTTTGCTGTATGACAAAAGGAATCTAAAAAGCTTCATATATTTACTGATTAGAAATGTTTTTGTTTTTTTAATGGTTACGACATTTGTTCCACTTTCGGCTAAAAATTTGTAAACCGTTCGCAGACTAGACATAAGTAACTGAATACCAGTCATTTCACCAAAAACTCTTTTTTGTCTTGAAGCTTCATTCTTCTTTTGTTTACAGGTACACGAGAAACTGAAGCCGATGATGGCAGATCTTCAAATGAGTAATTTAGAAAAAACGCTTCTCGCATGGTGTCGATATTCGATCAAAGACTACGAAGGTGTCGAAATCAACAATTTCACTAGCTCTTGGTCGGACGGCTTGGCTTTTAATGCTGTTATTCACCGTTGGAGACCCAGTTTATTCGATTGGGATTTTGTATCAAAGAGACATCCTAACGCTCGACTCGAACATGCATTCCGAACTGCGAAAAATCACCTTAAAATTGAAAGACTGCTTGATCCCGAAGATGTGAATAATAGCAGCCCAGACAAGAAATCAATTCTCATTTATGTTCTGTGCCTTTTTCAGGTTGGTTTTAAAGTGCTATTGTTAGACCAAGTCTTTCGGAAAAGAGTCTGAAATTCAAGAATCATGTTTCTTTTATTCATTTTATTTATCTACCTACTAGTTGCTGAAGCCGATTTTTCCTGCTTTTAACTTTGCTTTTTTAAATCAAAGTGGATCAAGCGTGAAGTTCAAGTTCTAAGCCATCGTATCTTGAGTTCTTTTGGTTACAAAGAAAGGGGTGGTTTATTAAGGGATTTGTCTCGATTCAGTATAAATAAAAAGGAGACGTGTAATGGTTCCCAGAATTTAGCAACTGATTTAGCACGAGCTATTACCGTATATATTTCCACATCGAAGTAAAAAACTGAAAAAATAGAAATTAATTGAAATTAGTTTTAGACAATTCTCCAAGTTTCAAAGGATTTAGGGAAAGTAAATTTAGAAGAAGGGAATAAAATGAACATGCCATCTGTTACTTTTCATTTGAAAGCTATCATTGCGAATAGAAAATTTCACAAAAAAAAACAATCGCAATATTTTTTATTTTGCTTTGGCTAATATTTTATATTTTAGGGTAATGTGTTATATTCTGGCTTTTATTTTTTTTATATTTTTGGCTATTTGTTTTGAATATTTTATTATGTTTTTGCAACCCTGCAGTCCATAAAGTCTTATCTTTAAAAAAAGAAAGTTAGCTGGCATTTTTTTTTGGCCTGAGTATACTGAATAGTGAAACTTGACCGTTTTGTTTAATAGAAATAATTAGTTAAAAAATAGAAATAATAAATAGAAATAAAAATAATGAAAAATAGAAATAATTTGACTTTGGATCGTTGAAATCCAGTAGGCACTGGTGTTTCTTTTAGCAGGACAAGTTTGTAAAGTAAATACCCAAATCCTCCACATTGTTTTAGCCGAAAGGAAACTTTCCCTTTGGAAAGCTCTGATAATTTCTGGCAAGGGCTTTTTTCATAGTTAATGTTTTTAATCTTTTTATAAAATGGAGTAAAATGCTAGATCAGAGCAACCTGGTACGCACCAAAAAGGGGGAGGGTGGAGATAAGGATTATTTCGACTACTTTAACAAGGGCTTCATTAATTTAAGATATTTTATTTTGAAATGCTAGTTATTATAAATGAATTGCCTTTTCTTTGAGAATTTTAAATAATAATTTTTTACTAGTTTTGGATAATGATATGCCAAACTGCTTACAATGCCCTTCCACTTAAAGTTAGTTCATCTCTAATTTATTGTAATATTCTGCGCTAAAACAAAGTTGCTACGTTTAGGTAGTGTTGCTAATGTTAATTAACAGGTTGAATTTCATCCAGATAATTATTTTCGGTTTTTCCTTATATTAATCTGCATTCTTTATAGCGAGTTATTTTGTGCTAAGTTTGTTTTGATTGTTTAATTTAATCGAAAATCCTGCTCAATTTAATAGGCGTTTTCAGGCGCTGCAGTTCTTTTTAAAAGGCTACGAAAACGAAAGCAATTTTCAGGTGCATAAATCTTGACTAGCAATCATAACGGGTAATCAGTCAGCGCATAAGCTTGTGAAAGTTTACATAGATAGAGTCTTAATTAAAATTAATGAATTGAATGTTCAGTAGACTGCATCGGTATATCATATTTTTGTTATTTTATCTCTTTGCGAAATGAAACTTATTTCGATTTTGATAAGATTTCAGCTATGTCAGATCTTTTTTGAAAAAAACATATTTCAAAAATGGTTCTTTTTCTGGATGTTGGGATTGATGAATAATTGATATTAGTTTGAATTGTGTTGTGGTGTTCTCGCGCTACGGTGGCCTCCTCTGTTATCTCCTACCTCCTATGTTTTTTTTGTTTTTATGCCCTGTATTTGTTATTTCGGCATTTTCTTATATTTGTTTATGGCCGACACATCGAGCCCTGCTCTCCGTCTACCAGTTTAGAAATTTATTTGTCATGTGTTCTTGTCAATAAAAGATCTTGTCTTGTCAGACCACGGGAAGCCAGTTGACGTAAACAGACGGAGTTAAATAAAAGTGTTTAATAGAGTTAATTGTTTATTTGATTATTTTTAATAAAACCAAAATATTTTCTTTTTCTTTGAGTAATTGCCTACCTCCAGTTTCTTAGCAATGAATATCACCAGCCACATTTAGGCTACATACCGTTTTTGCTTAATAATGGGAGCAATGCACAAACGAGTCCCTGGTATAGAATTCTCAAGTCTTTGACAAAGACCAGACATTTTCTCTCATTTCATTGAAGCCTCGAGAAATTGGTCTTGGCGGGACCTTTAAAATTACAAACGTTCTGTCCTGCTTTATTATTTGAAACAAGTTATCCCAAATAGAATGCCCTATATTGGAGGGAAGAAATCCTCCCTCCCCATTGTACCCATTAATCGCAGTTAATTAGCATTAGTTTCTGTTTCATTACCGATTCATGTTGTAGCTGTAAACTTTACATATTCTGCATGTTCTAACATTTTTGAATCTTGCAGAAATTGGGTTCTTCTTTGTTTTGATTTTTGTCATAAATAATTGTTGTTCTATAAATTACTAGAAAGAACGTTCACTTTAAATGTTCAAACTGACATTTTTTTTTAATAGGCTCTACCGCATGAAGGAATGGAACTACCTCAGCCAGAAGAACCACCTACTTCCAATTCAGATTTAGCCTCTTACCACGTCCTTCTTGAAGAAGTCCTCGTTTGGCTTCTTGCTTCGGGAGACAAAATTGACGCGATGACACCAGTTGCAACTGACCTGAAAAATCTGAAAAATCAATTTCATGAGCTCGAACAGTTTCTTATTGAGTTGACTCAACAACAGGGATCTATTGGAGAAGCAATACAGGAAGGCCACCGCCTGCTAAGGAATACTGCAATGCCCACCGAAGAATTTGCTGATGTTACTCTGCAGATGAAAATGCTGACAGATAGATGGGAAAGTCTTCGACTAAAGGCGATGAACCGTCAATCCATCATACATAAATCCATTATGGAAATGCAGAAGTCCAAGCTGATAACGTTCAGAGAATGGCTTAGAGATTCTGAAGATCAGATATCTAGACTTGGAAATATGCCACAAGATATATCTGCTCTGGAAAAGTATCTTGGATACCATACCAAGCTGAAAGATTTCTTAGATGAAAAGCAAACTGAAGTAGAAGATCTCTCTAAGCTAATTGTTGTGGTTGATGATAAAGAACCTGATGCTGGGGCTCATTTAGAAGATGAATTGAATGCTCTTGGGGAAAGATGGATTCATGTATGTCGATGGTCGAGAGAACGATGGCCAAATGTAGAGGAAATAAAGCAAGCTCATAGTGAAGTCACAGATGTCCTAATGAGAACCAAAGAACGAGTTCAAACTTCAGAACAGGCCTTAAAAATGTTAGAAGCAAATATTGATGTGCAATATGAACAGGAGGAAAAACTTCTGGTACGCATCTTTTTAGAACTAACTTGATATTCGAACTTGTAAATATAGATTTGAGAAACATCACGTAAGAAAACGGGTCCTAATTATTGACCATTAGTAGAAGTTAAAGGATAGAGAAGACAATTGTTTTGCGAAGGAAAACAGACAAACACAAAAACAGACAAAAATATTTTTAGATATCACAATGACTTTCCACTCTTTCGTGGTCTTTTTAATTTGCGATTGTTTTGTGGTCTTTTTAATTTGCCATCGAAAAGATCGTTTTAATTTGCGAAACTAATTTGTGATTGATATTTTAAATCGTATTAAAGTTCGATTTATTTTTCAACATAATTAAAATGACGTTTAAATTCACATAAACTGTGAATTCATCAGACAGTAAGTTTCAAGCAATAATTTTAACAGGACCTGTGCCACGCCTTTGCAAAAGTTTTTTTATGCAGAATTTTCCAATTTATTTATCACGTGATCACGTGATCCCATATCCCGCTCATTTTGATCTCAACAATGTAAGATCTAATGTTAAGATCATGTGAAAAAAACCATGAAAAAGTAACACATCCGGCTTGAAAATCTCATAGGTGCAACAAAATCGGCAGCCATGTATACGTCTTGCAAAATATTTACAATATTAAACTGACTATGGCTAATGGTGTTTATTAATCCTATTTATTAAGGTTTTGAACTAGGTAGGTTTTAATACCCTGGTTGACTGACAGCTCAAAAACATAAGCATCGTCTTAGGATAATGTTGCACGTTCCTGTTGAAATGGCCGCTTGAAGAACCAACTGAAAGCCAGAATACCAATATTTTCATATATTGCCATAGATTTCAACTTCTTGGAAAAAGGTCAATGAAGGAAGTCAGACAAAACGCACACTCCAAATAAAAATCTATAGACAAAAAAGAAACAAATAATGCAGATAAAAAGCTTTCCAATTGGAGAAAATACCCTTAACTCACGACAAACGTCTAATAAAGCTTTTATCTTTCTCAAGATAGTACAGAGAAATATCAACATCTAAAAAATCCACAGTCTTCAACGAGGGACTTTTACGATGGATAAAAATATTTCAGAAATAATACGCTTCATATCAGATTTGCCCTCCAACAAAACTCAGGGAGGGACATATTAACCCACTTAACATCGATTTAAGGCATTATACACTAAAATAAAACCTTCACTTGGAGCTATTATAGGATAGCTTTGATGCGATAACATGCTCTGAGAGTCAGTTCCAGATCGACATACACGACCGGATAAAGCTGTCCAATTTAATCGGTGATAAATACACTTTTTTCAAGGGGCCTTATTATGCGTGCACACAACCCTCTCTGGAATCTAAATCTACACGCCCCCACCATCTTCAACCTATAAGTCTTTTTGAATTAAATAAGGAAATTTTGAACACCCAAAAAAGGAACTATGTGAGATTTTGTTTTAGGTTTTTGGGCTTATAGTTTTGAAAGGTTTATGGAGTAGAAAAAATAATGAATAAACATCGGACTTATTACTGGTAGTTATAATTAATAGTAACAAATAGAAGATAGTAAAAAACAAAAAAAAATGTAACTTAATCCACGCTGTTGCAATTACATATTTGTGATTATTTTTATAGCTTTTCGTTAGTTTTTTTCTTTGTTATTTTTTTTTGTTGTGGTAGTGTTTTATAGCGATATCTTTTTTTTCGGTTGGAGTATTTTAGGAGCTGGCCCTAGTCATTGTATTTGGCTAGACAATCTAGCTTAATATCCTTGACATTAGTAAGTTATCTTTGTTGATAAGTTACATTTTTTACTGCTATATTTTGTGGACACCCTTCAAACAACGTTAACTATACTATGGCCAAAAAAGTTGATGAAGGAAACAGTTTTGACAGGTAGCTTAGATGAGCGTTCCACCGTGTAGATTAACGAAAATGAGATTAGGATTGTGCGGAACAGCAGACAACATAATTTGTTTTTTCAGATGCTCCAAAGTCCTTTTCAAAAAAATAATTCCATACTCATTGGAATCTTGCCAACACATTTTCTTTCTTTGTAACTAGAGGTTTGCTTGGTATTGGCACGTACATTGAATTTTGTTAAGGGAGGTCGTGATGTGGGAAAAACTGCATAAAATAGACGAATTATATCGAAAACATATCAATTATCGTGCAAATCATTGAAGTCACTCTGTTTTGGGATGGGAAGGTCTGGCTGTACGGAAGCAGGTCCAAAGACTCTCCTCCTTCTTTGGCGTACTGGTCTACCTAATATTATGTTCAGTACTGATGTTATAAAGAAAGCTTTCATACCAATTCAAAAAACACAGTTTATTGTACTACGATCTTTACAGGACTGAATATGTAAACAAATAGATTCCTCCCTAGGGTGGTTTCTTCTTTGTTTGAATTTGTACATATTATTGACTTTTTTATGTAGGTCTTGGAGAAAGAAGTGAAAACCCTTGTTTCCGAGCTCCTTCGTCTTGACGGTCTAGTTCAAAAGTTAAGCCAAGCATTGCAGTTACTTTTTCAAGGAAAACAGCCCAAAGGAGACCGTCCTTCTAAAGTTTGTATCATCCCTTATTTTATTGCGTTTACATTAACTTTATAATAGAAATTAACGCTATTCTACTGCAAACTCATAGGTCTCAAAGACAAAGAACATCAATAAGTTTGCCATTAGTTGACGATTAATTTAAGTGTTATATTGGAAAACCACGAGAGTGGAGAAAGTTTTTAAAACGCTAAGATTACAGATATATAATTAACTAGAAGGGCGATAAAGAGTTGAAACCATTTTTAGCGTAGAATTAGATTGAACCCTCTATTTAAACTGGTTTGCGAATGCTAGAGCGGCCAGATAAGTTTCAAATGGTGTGTTTCACTCTTCCTCGGGCTAATGAAATAATCAAATTTAACTCACAGCTTCTATCTAGCACTTTATATATGTCATATTTAACTGGTATATTTAGAAAACCACGAAAGGGGAGTTATATAAAACACT
>JAQQPU010001040.1:17375-34223 GCA_029168905.1 Artemia sp. Kazakhstan ARC1039
CCCCCCCCCCCCCCCCCAATGTGCAAATATATAGCCTAAATTTGTTTCTAAACTACTATATAATCATCCTATTTTATTTTATTTCATTAGCATCAACCAAACTTGACTTTTTAGAGAGGCCCGGATAATGCGAGAGTACCTTAATTTTATTCTAAATTTATAATTATTCTATTTCCAATTTTAAAGCGATATAATTGTTCTAATTTTAATTCCTTATTTTATAGCGTTTCCTTCTGGAGAGTCCAACCAGTAAATAAGAAAACTCTTTGAACCCCATTTTCTTTTTGTTTACTATTCATACGTAAGTGAGTTTTCGAACCAACAGGACAACATGAACCGATTAAAGATCAGCTTTATTTCATCAACTTTATATATTATATTAAAAACCAAATAATGTAATACCTGGCGATTGCCCAGGGGAAGAGTCGAAGCTTATGGATCAAGAGTTTCGTGGTTCAATCCCGCGGAATTCCGCGCGCGCCGCGGAATTGACCCAGGAAACAGGGAAGATTGAAGATTGTTGAAGAGCATTGAAGATCTAATCAATATTATCATTAATTAGATCTTCAATTTTTTACTAAAGCCCAATTGTAATTTACACAGCAAATAGTATATTTTTCCCTTTATTTAAACGAGTTGTCGTTAGTCTATTCTATAAAAATATGCAGAAATTTTTCCGTATTATTTTTACTTCAAATTTTCCCTTATCTTTGTCCCTATATCATAAAAATAAGTACCTTTATATGGGTCGGCATACATTATTTTTTTCATTTTAAGTACTTGACTTTTTTCGAAAGAATTTATTTACAAATTTTTTTTTCTAATCAGTATTTCTTTTGTAAGTGTGAGGCAGTACGGTATTCTTTTAGCTAGAAATAGAAACAAGGGAACTCAAATAATTTTTAAAGTTTAATAACATTTCCAAATTTCATAGTTTTATTTAAACAATAATTATATTTACTTATTTAGTGTAATTTCAATATTTAGTAAAAGAGTGTGAATTAAAGTTAATTAATACAATCTAATTCCATCTTAAATTTAAAAAAAAACAATAATTCGGCTGCCAAAAGGTGAATAAACTAAAAAAAGATAATATACAATCTTATTTACAAAATTTCAGAGAGTTAGTGAAATTCATTAAAGTTTTTATGAAAAATGAGCTGAATTTTGAAAAAAAACAACATTGGTACAAAAATAAATATGTCTAAAATCATAGAGCTGATAGAGAAAAACTGAATTAACATCATTCAGCAACGCTAATGTAATTAAAATCGATTTGAAAATCCCGTGCTCCTTCTTTTGATGATCTATTTTTTTCTTTGTAATCCATTTAAAATATTAAAAGTTTCAAATAGTTCCATTTAGAATAATTCTATTTCTAGTGGATTTTTCCTCAATAAATAGAAAAAACTCTTAGGCACTTACAGTCATGTTTCGAGTTTATTTCCGTGATCTAAATTTCCCATACCTTTTATGTAATAAGTGACTAATGCCCCTATTAGACGCTGTTCTATATGACTATTATTGTAAAGCATGCAAAAAAGACCAGGTTTATTTTTTAAAAGGTGGTGTTAAGAAACCGTTTTTCTGTTAATTTATTAATCTTTTTTTGCTTGTTATTGCAAGGGGATAGATTTATTGGATGAATTAAGGCTTATTTTCTGGGTTAAATTTGAATATGGTCCTTTTTATTGTATCTTCTTTTTATGCTTATTAAGAACAAGGTGCATTTGTGTGTCTGCGCATTAATGAGGCAACTAGTCAAAATATTTTCAATTTGGCAGTGGCAATACTTGGTTTCCCAAGTCGGATTGGAAGTTTATTATTCGCTTTGTGTGTTTCAGATCTTGACTTTTTGTCCTGTGTGTTTAAGGGTCGTGTCTTGCTATCGCCTTTTCGTTGGCAATGATAGAAGGAATTTTAGCGAAGAATCAAAGTGAATTTTTAATTTTTAGTGTTTTTTTTTATAGTGGGTTTCTTTTCTTTTTAATTGTTCCTTTCTTTGGTCTACAAAAAAGACGAGAATATGCGTTGTACTTATTAAAACAAAATAAATTTCAAGTGATTGTTTATTTTAAAGGGTATCTAGAAAAAAGAACGGAAAATATAGCTTGATTGTACTTGCAATATTGTCTTTCTGCTGGGACTATCATGACTAAACACAGGGTGCGGAATCCCCGAAAGAGTGTTTAAGAGTCCCCTACATGTCCCTACTGAGAGGACCTTAAGAGCCCTCTCAGTGAAATTGCAAGGACACCTGACCAAATAGCTTTCTAAAAAGCTCCATAGCTTTCTAAAAAGAAAAGCTGGAAGGACATTGGGAATCTTGCTCCTTAATAATGCTAAACATGTACCTCCCGCTATGGGACCAGGAGGTGGAATGGGAGTTGACCCTCTCGGCTTGGGCATGGTTTGATTTTGTGTCTTTATTACTTAAATTTGTAAGAACTGCCGACTGCCAAGGTTTAAGACCCTTCCACTTCGGGCTTGGTTACATTTTAATTTTTGTGTTTTTTACTTATATTTATTCAAAGCTGTTGAGTAAAAAAAAAAAGGAAAAAAAAAGAAAAAAGAGTGATTGGAATTCTAACCCCCCTACTCTCAAAATCCTGGGTTCGTCTCTGGCTTCATCCATACGTCTTCTAATCCCCTAGATATATCTTAGGCTGTGTACATATATATATATTTAACTGTAACATCTTTACTTTAAATGTGAATTTGTTCCATTAAAAATATATTTTTCAGATCCCGAAAGCGGTTCCAAAAATTTCTCTTCAATACACAGAGGAAATAGAAAATCTCCAAGATAAACTTGATGCTTTAATGGATATAGTCGATATTCAAAAACAAAGGGTATGTCTTGTTCGCTTTTCTTGTTTGCGTCAATTGAATTTGGTTCCCTCAATTTCTCTAATGTTTCGCTTTTAGTATTCTGTTTCGGAAATTCTAAGCACGTGGCGAGTGTTATATCAAGAATGATACAACTGAAGGCAAGAAGAAAAGTCTCGTCATCAGCACAAATAGTACTTGGATTATTCATGTTTGTTTTTGACCGGTCATAGAAAAAAATACGGCATAAAAACTGAAAGAAACAAAGTCAAGCAATTTGATGATAACCAAATTAACCATAATAATAACTGAAAGAAGCTAAAAAGGCAAGCAATTCAATAATAAACCTAGAGGGCAGCAACAAAACATGGGTGTCATTTAAGCACAAATAAACACGTGGAGGAAAATAAAATGTTGTTTATTGTTACTTTTGTTCACTTTCAAACCAGTGGTCGTACTGAACGGTAAGTAAAGTGTTACCCTTATGAATAGGAACCGAATATATAAAAACGAATTTTGATAAAAATACTTATATAAATAGAATCCGCTTCTAATGCTAATTTCAAGTATACAACCTCTATTGATTTTAAATATGGCCGTCGAGAATTATTGGAGTAAGAAAATTTGCATCGTTTTAGAAAAAAAAACAAACAGGAAAACAACTCCAAAGGGGTTGGCGATCTTGAGGGAAACTACGCACAATCAAGTTTAATACACCAGAGAACTCTAGTGAGGCAATTTAAAGCCCTACCTGAAAAAATACACATTTTTGCGCTAAAAAAAAAAAAAAAAAAAAAAAAAAAAAAAAAAAAAAAAAAAAAAACGGCTATTCAGTTAGCACCAATTCACGAAAACGTTGGAGGGGGGGGGGTGAGGATTTTCTTCGGTTTTTTTAGTGAAGATGCAAAAAAAGTATTTTTAAAAATATAAAGGGGAGAATTTTGTTTTTTATCGTTTTTATTTTCAATGAAAATTACCAAAAATAGGTATTTCTAAGAATCAGGGGGAGGGGATCATTCCCCCCCCTCATTCCCCAATTTGTACCTCTATCATTATCATGTGGTATTTTTTTAATAGATATTCTTATCAAATTAGTAGTCGTCTAGCACCGAGAGAGGGCTCAATCGAACGAAAATAGAAAGATCATGTCACTGCAAAGCGTATTTGTTTTTTTTTTTATGTATATATATACCTGAAAACTATCATTTTTGCCAAAATAGGGGAAAAAACACTATCGTTTAAATATTCTTTGATCACCAGTAGTTTTGGCTGAATCGGAGTGCATTTTCAGGCCCACATTTCCAAACCCTCATGTAGGTTTATCCAGATCCAAGTGTAGGGCTTGGGAATTTTAACTCCCACTTTCCCTTAGACTCCCTCTTATTTGGAAAATATTTAAGGGATTAATTAACTTTTTTTTTAGTATTTAAGCCCCTGTCATTAACGGAAAATGGTGCTGGGGGGGGGGGGGATTGTAGCCTCCCTTATCTATGCGAAAGTACTACTTTGTTGCGTTAAGTAAATACCTAAAATATAAATTGAAGAGAATGTTAGAAGGAACAGGAATTAAAGTTTTTTTCAGATGAAAGTAAAGATCGACCTTAAAACTTCAACCTTCTGCACTGGAGATCTTACTCTGACCTCAAAGAAAGGTAAACCAGTATCCCCATGTACTTCCTTCCACCCTGTTAATTTTCCCACAACGCTCTGCAAACTGTTTGAATTATCCTAATTTGGGCTTGAACACAGTATTGGGTGAATAGAAACTTTGTAAGCAGTTCCAAATGTGTTGATTGACGCCATGCTTCTGGTTCACGTTAGGTCCTGGCGGGAAATGACGTGAGGTGGGCTCTCCTTTTTCTTGTTTTTGTACTATATTGCTCTAGGCTCTAAAAAGAGGGTCAAGTCTACAATTACTAGACCGTTTAGGAACCTATACTCGTGTCTTAATATTCGTATTAAGATTCCTCGTACCGGTGATAGTTCTCCAGTTACTTGTAAGAGATATGTTTATGTTCGTAAAGAAGCTAGGCAGGAGCTTGTCACTTCTCCTACCCTGTTTGACAATTATGTTTTGAAGATACAGGGAAAATGCCATTCATCTTGTATTCTTCACGGTGTCAATATGTTGGCTGTTTCGTATGCTGATTATATTACCAACCTAAGTCGTACCGCTGAGGGTACCTCAGAAGTCTTTTTCCTCTTAGCTGATGAATACCGTTATCTCGGCCTAGAATTCGTTTTAAAACAGTTAGAAGTTTTTGTTTTCTTGCCATGATGATGAATCATCACAGACTATATCCTTTGATCCCTCCATTACTAAGACTGTTGATCGTATCTCATAACTTGGCTTCCAATGCTTCGTAGCATATATTCCTCCAATGCTACAATTGTTTCCAAGAAATTTTGTTTCAGTCGTTTTTACCTCCCCAGTCTTTACAACGCAGTTGTGGTGCCTCATATTCGGTATGCTATGTCTTTCTGGAAGATTTTCACAAAAACTGATAAAGCAAAATCCGTTTCATCTTCTCCTGTTTCATCAAAAATCTGCTCCACATACCACCATTGACTTGCAACTCAAGATTGATCTGCAAATATTGTATAACCGACCCAGAAATCGTAGTGTTAAAACTGATTTAGAAACCTAACAAGAAAATTGTTGGCCACCCATAGTTTAGAATCCTTATCTGATTTATTTTTAAATTATCAAATTTTTTTATTGTCTCTTATTAGGCTACACTTCATTAATATGGTCTTAATTGTTTAAAGTTTAAGCTTTTTTCGTTGTCTGTTTTTTTTTTCACTTTTATCCTCCGGTTTTTTCTACGTTTTTATAGACGCGTTTTCAATTAAACTAACACGTATTATCTGTTGTATGATGGGACATTCCGTCCCCTTAACCCCCACTTATGCCGCCAAAGTTCCACTTGTTATACCAATCCTTCGAGAATCTAGAATTTGATCCACTATGACCTCTGGATTCTAGATACTAAAAATATCATATTATAGAAAAATATCATTTCTAGATACTAAAAATATATTAACGGCATTTTTTTGTAATGCTATATTTCTTTTGACATTGTTGGGAGAGTGGGGGAAGGAGGGCTTAAAATGAATACCCGACACAAAAGCCTGAAAATTTAGAAAAAAGAGGCTATAGCCCTACTAGAGATATACAATACTGTACCGAAAGAAAAGGAACGATTTTTCTCGAAAAGAATTGAAGTTGTATTTTTTTTCTAATACTTGCCGTGGGATCATGTCTTTTCAATGGGCTATACACAGGACTAGAGGTGTAAATACAATGAATCCCATTCAAGAATTCTTTTATTTGAGACTATCACAGAATACCGTGCATTATTTTGGCGGTTGTCAAGCACGTTCGTGAATGATGCCTGGGATGTATGTTCTAGTTAATTGGAAAACATTCCTGCAATTCAAAAGTATCACACTTTTTTTTTATTATTTTTTAGTCGAATTTTCCGCTTTTACTATTTTTTTTCTTTAGATTGCAATGCTTGGGAGCCCAAAGAAGAAAAGAAGAGAAGAGATAATACACCAAGATAAAATAAAGATGGCGCAATCAATGGAAGATATAGGTCTTTCTGAAATGGACACAGATGATCAACTTACGAATTCATTGGAAAAAATGCAATTTCATCTAAATACTGTCAGTTCTATTCTTCAAAGTGAAGTGCCTCTGATTTCTTTGTCAGCTAGTTTCAACGCAATCCTATATGAGTATAAGGTAAAGTTGTATAGATGTTTTGTTGTGCACTGTCTTTATAATAGTCCAGAAACTGTAATTTTGTCTTCAAGTTCCATGTATTTGTAGATTCTAGGTGTAAAATGTAAAATGGCTGGCTACACAGAGATTAAAACCTATTCAGAGGACAAAGTGACGAGAAAATGAGAAAAACGCTAGGTATAGAACTATAAATATATGCCATAATGAACTTTACATATTATAATTAATTTTTACCTAAGTTTGCAATAACGATTCTAGCATCATAGAAATACCCTTGGGAAATACCTTGACTTAAATTGAAACTTTTAAGAGTTTCTATAGCTATGGGGATTGGATATACACACTTGAAAATTCCTTATCTTAAATTACAAAGCTTCCATTGAAACCTTTCTCAGCTAGATTATCATAGGAGCATAAGAATTTATTTGAACAGTTTCTGCAGTTGCATTCATGGTTAGGGGCGAAGTTGTTGGTGGATACGCAGATGGTTAGGACCTGACATAATTTGGATGCGAAAAGTATTTCAGGACTTTTACCCCAAACACTACCTGATTTCATTCTATGTACTTACATACCAAAAAGTATATACATTTTTCAACCATATACTACCTTTTTCTTCAGAGCCTCTCTAGTTTTAATCCGTTTATAAAAAGAAGTTGGTTTGGTTTTGCCTAACCAACTTCTTGGTTTGGTTTTGTTAGTTTGGTTACCTTGATTTTGCTTTCCATTGAAATTCTGAAAATACACTGCTTCGTTTTTTTTGCCGTATGATATGCGTCATTATATGTATAATATATGCATAATTATTTTTTGTGAATTCTATTCATTTATTTATCCATTCAGCATAAAGAATATTCCTTGTCGCTGCAAAATATATGGATAAGAAGAAAACTGAAAAAGAAAAACTGTGACAATAGAAAAGACAAAAATAATAATCCTTGAAGGCAGTATACCGCACTTATTAATCACAAAACTAATAACTAAAACTTGATGAAAACATAGAAACGTGGTTATAATTTTCAATTAAACCATGGAAATATAACAACAACAAAACTTATTTTTCACTGATAATGATAAAAGTCTGAATATTTTGGCTTCACGTCCAGAAGCCTTTATCAACGGTCAAAAAACAGAACAAACTAACTAACGTAAAGAAATAGAACTTCTATAAGTGAGAAAAAACAAACAAACACTAATAATAATTTATTTTTAACCCACATCATATACACAAAAATGATAAATTTAATACAAATATGATAATTGTGGAGTATAAAGAAAAAGTAGATAATACACTACATACATGAGTGCATAAAACTTAAAAACTTCACAAGAGCAGAGTAACCAAAGAAAAGAAAAACATTCAAGATACAAAAAAAAGAAAAAAGAAAAAAAAGAAAAAACTATTTATGACAAAAGACAGATCAAGACTTAATACAGCGAACCAGGACTTAATGGAGTATATTTGAAATGTTTGAATATTACCTGTTCATGTATATAACGAATTTAAATTACTATTGCGAAAAAAATAATAATAAAGTAAATTACAAAACAAACAACTTCAACAACATTAAAAAAAAAAAAAAAAAACAACCAAACGAGCTACAGCAAACGAGTAAGGCCACTGTGGGCTGGCAGATACTTATATGTACACTGTTGAAAACACACTGTTCCAAAAAAAAAAAAAAAAAAAATGAAAACAAAAGAAAAACATATCTTAATAACGTTTATTAGGATAATTAAACTTTTTATGTATCAGAATGTGCCAGGCAACAAGTCAGGACAAAGCATGATGTCTTTAGCAAAAATAGACTATCTCATTTTGCCAGATTCTATTATTGGCTAGACCCATTAAGGGATGCTTACATGAACAAAAGCTAGCCGCCTCTAAAACTGATGAATGCAAGGTAGTCCACAATTCAGTGATTCCAGTAGCGAATAAATGTTACCTGAATTTTCTTTTGTTTTTAGCATAAGGTTTAGCCTCAATATCATCAACGTTTCTTATGATCGTGAATATATTAGTTAGATTTGCAAGTCGCCTACGAAATCGAAGAGAAAGATTTTTCATTTTATGTAAAACAGACGATACTGGTCCTTCAGATCTATCTTACCAATGCTGTTCCACAAAGACATTCCACTAGTTACAACGGCTTTAATATAAGGCACATACACAGAAAGTGTCATAATTGATAATAACGTTTAATTAGAAATTGGGGATACTTAAGTACTAGATGTTTAGTATTTGAAGTGTGCTTCTAGCAGCAGCGACATCAGTTACATGTTTGGAGCGCAAAATTAAACGATCAATATTTGTGAAAGCTTGTTTAAGAAAATAGATATTATTACTGAACAGTATTTTTGATTCACTGGATTTTTTTATTTGTTTCTGTAATTACACCTAATTTTCTAATTTACCAAATAAGTACACAAGAGTGACCATAGGAAAAAGATAATGTTTTTTTTTTTAATTTTAAGTTCATTTTACAATCTTATTCTATTGCATTTTTGGTTTAGATGAAAATGATTTTTTTTGTCATATGTGAAATAAGACTAATTTTCGACTGCTGGTTGAAATTCTGACGGATTTTCCGTCCATTTTCTTTTTTTTTTTATCAAGTATTCATTTCTTCACTTTCTGCATTTTATTTTGTTTGTTTCAATAATTGTTGTTTCCCTTTAAGTTATTGTTAATGTTTGAAAATTATTACCTAAAAATACTTCTTTAGCTTTTAAAAATGACTAACTTGTTTCTTACCAATGGAATAGCTTACACTTATTTTGAAATTAGAATAAAGATTACTTAATACGGAAAAAGTAATTCTAATCGAATTAAACTGTGGGTGTTTTCAGCTACTTATCCTTCATTGCTGACTCTACTTACAGATTGCTACTGCTACTACTACTAACAACAACTCGCTGGAGCCGATAATTTTCATATGTTATGATGAGAAAAATTTTTTATTATCTGTAGTTTCTCAATAATGAGCAGTTAAAATTTGCAACATTTCGGAACTAATTTGGATGACAGTTTAATATAACTTTCAAATTTGTCCCATTGTTCCTTCAAAAACTGACCAAAGGTATTTCAATCTGAATATGGATCAGTCAGTACAGAAGAAGTAATCTTAATTGAATTAACCTGTGTATATTTTCAGTAACTTATCCTTTCTGAACGATTTTACTAACATTAAAATCGTCCAAATCCAACAAAAATCGGCTGACTTATTGAACCGGTCATGACGAGACTATAAAAACTTATCAAAACTGTTTCAGTTGGAATACGGATCAGTTAATACAGAGGAAGTAACCTTATTGGATTAAGCTATATATTTTCAGTAATTTGTCCTTCCTGGGTGATTTTACTAACAGCTTGAAAAGTATTCAATCGTTCATTTAGTGCGCCTTCATTGGGCCAATGCTATTCATATGTTGTGACGAGAGAAATAATATTTCGGAGAAATAAATTTTGCTATGTATTGGTACTAATTTGGGTGAAGATTTAAAATAACTTCCAGATTTATCAATTTTTGTAAAATCTATCCTATTGTTCTATAAAAAAAAGAAAAGAAAAGCTACTTAATGCTTTTGCCTTAAAGAAGATTTAAAGAATTTTCAAATCTTGAAAAAATTATAGAATCTTTGAACTTACTAAAATATTCATCATTTTCTCCACACTAATTGTAATTGCTTTTCGCAAACACTTAGTGTTTCCTTGGTGACGGATATAAATTTGAACTTCGTATTTATTTAATATAACTTTCAAATTTATCCATTTCTGTAAAATTTGTCCGAATGTTCCATCAAAAAACTAAGCAAAGTTAATTAGTACTAATATTTCAAAGAAGATTTACGAAATCTTCAACTGTTGGAAGTACCGTAAAATCTTTTAATCTACGAAAATATATCTTAGTTCCAAAAACTAATTGTTCTTATTGCTCTACGCATTCACTTTGTATTTTTTTGGTAACGAGCATAAAGTTGAACGAAGGATTTACAACAGTACATTTTATTCTGGAATTAACTTAAACTTATATGACGAACCTTTTGTGAGCTTTTTTAGGCCTAAAGGCCGCCAGGCAGTTTTACAGGGCATTGTAGTCCTAAAATACGTGCGAGAAGCTTCATTATCTGTGGCCAATTCCTTAATTAAATAAAAGTGTTTAAATTTTTTTAAATGGGCATAACTTGTCTGGGCATAAATCAAATGTCAAGCCTCAAATCTCAAAAGAGGACTAATATTTGTAATTACTGGATTTCACGTTAAATATCTCTTCTACGGGAAAAAATAAAGAAACATATGGAATCTTTGGTCATTTAGTTTTGGTTTGTTTATTGTTTGTTAGTACACATAAGAGGGGGGGAGGGAATTATGCCTATGCTCTTCAGGGAGGAGATTGGAGGGAGACTTGCTCGGTTAAAATCAGAACTTTGAGGCCATTCCTTCCAACTCTTCCCGTCGCGGATTTGTTGCATCCCCCCATATGCCAGTATGGCTTTCACATTTATGTTATTTGATGTGAAGACAGTTTTAGTTGATTTTTATGCATAGACAAACCGAATTTGTTTAATTGGCCTATGCTTCGATTTTTCGATTAGCGGGGCGTTGAGATTCGGTGTTTTCTTCGCCAATACCAAAGGTTTTCAGGCAATAGATAAAAGTGATTTTTATTGGATTAATTAAAATCGTTTGTCAGAATCCTTTGGTATCAAAGACGACCAGATTGTGTCTCTTGGATCTCTGCCTGTTTAGGAATCTATATAAGCTTGATTTATTCTATAGTTTAGTATTTCCGAATTATTCCGAAATTATTTCGACTGAGAGTTTGATTTTTTCCTGCAGAATATTTTTGAGAAAACTGGTACATTCCAAGACGATTTGGACCTGATATATGACAAATCTAATGAAAGTGATACATTCCATAGTCTCCTTCAATCATGGGAGGATTCTCACGTGAGATTAGCGGATAGAATTAAAGGTTTAGAAGAAGGTCTGAGTACAGCGAAGTGTATTTTTGATGATTGTCAATCGTTAATGAATTGGGTTCAAGAAGTTGAAGGCTTTTTAAAAGCGGAAGATATCGCCTACGGAGACATTGAGGCGTTAGCTGCTCAGCTGGAACAGTGCAACGTAAGTTTTGTATTTAATTTTAACCTGTTCCCGGGTGATTTTTCCACTTTTTCTGAATGTTGAAATAGATTAAAACACCAAATTATCTAAAAATGCTCGGATATTAGAGAACGAGCTAGTTGAAACTATGTCTACCGTTTTACAGGCCCTTCTTTGAGGGCCAGCAAAGTGTTGGTAAGCTAGGGGGTGCAAAAAAAGAAAGAAAAACAAAATCAGAAAAGTTCAGGTTATATTTTTTGGTTCCAATTACCAGCAATTGATCATTAAAAAAGAAAGAGAGACAAGATAATTTGGGACTGAAACACATTTACGAGAACGCAGATCAATTTTTTCTGCTGAACAACTTCTTTTTCCTGTATCCAGCAAAAGAAGATCTGAAAGTTTGTAATAAATTGTCAAAATTTCTTTTCTGCAAAATTTGGGTATTTTACACTAGTTTTTTCGTATTGTTTAGAAGTTTTAAGCGCATTTTTGTATGCTTAATCCAAAATTCCACTGTTAAGAGAAGAACAGTTCGGTTTTAGGGAGGGGAATGGAAGCAGCGATCAAATTTCCATTCTTAGATTAATTATTGAGAAGTGCATGAGTCATCAGACCCCCTTAGTGCTCAGTTTAATAGAATATGAGCAAGCGAAAATAAGACCAGAACATAATTTGCGCTTTACTGAAAGAAAAAAAAACGAATGACTGTGGATTTTCAGTTTAATTGACATATACTGACATTTATCCCTTAAAGTTTTGATAGTTTTATATTTATGAAAGTAAAAAATGAAAACGTGTAAAACGTGTTTCGTTTTCAGTAAAGCGCAATTTATGTTCTGGTCTTGAGAAGGCATGGGGGTTATCAGCCCTACTGATGTTAATTTTTGCTCGTTTTGAGTTTGACTCGGCTATTTATTGTAATTTCTGTTCATTTTGAGTTTTATTTATTTATTGATAGTGATTTGTGGTAGTTTTAAGCTTGGAAGACTGTGTGACTTTAATTCCGCTCATTTTTGGCTTAGTGGAGCTCTTTACTTTTCTTTGAAAAACCTGTTTTATGGGAAAAGTTTTTTAAATTAATTTCTGTTCGTTTTTATCGAAATAGTCTTTTTCGTGGAAAAAAAATATTTTATGTCTTATCAGTTTTTTTCTATAAGAATCCTTATTTTGGTTTGTTATTTGTATGTTGGAGAAACTTTTTCATCAATTCTTAATCCTGGCACAAGCGATATTTTTTTATTTAATTTTATAACTCCTGAAGCTGACCTGAAAAATAAAACGATATAATTCCCAAAATATTCTATCTAAGCTCTTTGACAACCCGGATACACTTACATTCTTTTAATTTATTTACATTGTATGAGCAGAAGTAATAATAGTATTAGCCCCAAAAGTTTCAACTTTATACTCCCAGTCGTTCTCGATATATTGCTGAGGTGTCTCTTTGGCAACCATAAACACAATGCCTTTTGATTTAGTTTAAAGCAACATCTAGTTTTAAAGCATAATGGGGCAATTCCATGATTTTGGGGGGTTGGTATACCCAATATCCCTAAAGACATAGTTGCTGGACCGTTCTACTATGCTGAACAAAATGGCTGTCTCAAAATTTTGACTGGATGCGATTGGAAAATGAATGGGCTTGAGAGAAGGACTGTTTGCCCTCCAATCTCTTTTTACTCTTAAAAAGGTACTAGAACTTATAATTTTGAATCGAATTAGCTCCTATAAAATTTTCAATGGTGTTTTTAGCTATTATACAGTGGTGCTGCGTATGATATTGCTTATATGGCCTTTTGAAAACATGCATGCATGCAGTTTTTTCGTCTCATTGAAACTCCTAAACTTTCCGTAAGAGTTTCACCTTAATACCCTTTGCGTCATTAGTTACAGTAACTGTAGTGGTAGTGTTGAAAGTATACACATAGCGCCTTCTGGCTAGTTCAACCCCCCCCCCCCCCTACAAATTACCCTTAAAGGTCTAATTTAATAATATAATTTGTTCTTCAGATGTTGCTTTGTCACCTTTTTGAAAATCCACATGCTCATAGTTTGTTTTGATTTATTTCAACATCCGCCTAAATATTCCTTAAAAGCTTCGCCTTAATACCCTTAGCTTGCACAGTAGCAATAGTTGTAGCAGCATTAGTAGTAGTATGCGCATAACACCTTTGGTTTCTTCAGCATCCCCTTCAACATGCGCAGAAAGTTTCAGCTTAATACCATCAAGGTTCCTGAAGCATTTCTGACGTATCTGCTTGACAAACCTGTGTGGGCATAGTATGTTTTGAATTAGTTCCATTTAGTTTTTATATATTCCAAAATTTTCACCTTAATATCCTTAGCTTTAGTAGCAGTAGAAGTAGTATTACCTGTATAATTAATTGTAGTAGCCTAAGCTTTAGTGGCAGTAATAGTAATAGAAGTAGTAATAATAGGAAAAATACTAGTAGTATGAGTAGAAGCAGTAGCATTAGGATGAAAATATTTTCTTTTGGTTCAACATCCCTCACAACAAGCCCTGTTAGTTTCAACTTCACGCACTAAACTGTTCCTAAGATATCGCTGTTATACCCTTTTGACAACCTGCATACAGACGGCGTTTTGTGATTCAGTTCACCTTCCCCCCTCAAATTCCTTGAAAATTTCACCTTCATACCCTTAGGCATAGTTGTAATAGTAGTCATAGTTGTAGCATTGATATCGCTACTAATAGTATTAACATATTGCTTTTTGATTAGTAGCAAATTCCTCTCACCAAGTCCTGGAAGTTTCAACGTAATACAATTATCCGTTGCTATGAAATTGCTGGTATTTGTTTTTGTTAACCTGAATGTTATCAAATTTTCCTCTCAGTGCTCTTAGCCTTACAAGTAGTATCAATAGAAGCAGTAGTAGTAGTAGTAGTAGTAGTAGTAGTAGTAGTAGTAGTAGTAGTAAATGCAGCAGTAACAGCAGTATTAGCAGTAGTGTGCACATATTGCCTTTTGGTGAGATGATCTTCTCATTTACGCATTCTCTGAAAGTTCCAACTTAACACACAAATCAATTCTTGAGATGCGCTATTTTGACAATTTGCATGCGCATAGCGTCTTTTGATTTAGCTCGAATTTCCCGTCAATACTGTAAATAGAATAGTCTAGTAGTAGTAGTGGTGGTAGTTGTGGTAGTATTGGTAGCATGCAAATATTGCCTTTTTGATGATATCCTTTATCATTTCCTGGATTTTCCAAATTAATATACTCAGTTATTCCTGTGTTACACCCTTTTGACAAACCTTATACACATAACGTGCTTTGATTTAGTTCAACGCTCCCCTCAACATTCTCTGAAAGGCTCACCTGAATGCCCTTCGTCTTCTTAGAAAGTAAAGTTCAAACATGCTTACCTTTCTCAATAACATATACTATGTGTAAACAATGAACGAATTGCCTAGCTTACAGTTCTTGTCCTGAGGACTGCGGGAGGGTTGACATCCCCAAAGACATAATTACTGGACCTTTCAACAAGGTTGAACAAAAAAGATCTCTTAAAATTTTTATGGGATATGTTTTGGGGAATGATAATGTTTTGGGGCTTGGGCGGCTGATTGCCTTCAATTCATTTAAAAACCTAATTTCTAGACCTTTCAACTACTCTGAACAAAATGGCTATCTCCAAAATTTTGATTAGATGTGTTTTGGAAATTGATGGGTGGGGGGGGCTTGTTGCCCTCCAATCACTTTTTACCTTTAAAGAAGGTCTTTTAATTTCCCATCGAATGAGCATTTATTGAGGTTTCTACGACAACAAATGACCATCTCAAAATTTCTATCAGATGCATTTGGGAAAGAACGAGGTTTGTGTGTGTGTGTGGAGGGGGGGGGGTATCCGCCCTCTGATCACTCTGAATCTTAAAAAGAGTATTATAAAATCTTATTACCAATGCAATGAGCCCCCTCTGAAGTTAAAACGACCACCCTTTTCATAAAAACCTTATATGCCCCAGGGCATAACTTTCAATCCTTGCCCTGAGGGCTATGGGGGAGGGGGTAATCATCCTCAAAGACATAATTTCCGGACCTTTCAACTACACTGAACAATATGGCAAAATTTTGATTGAAATGGTGGGCGTGGGAGGGGGGTTAGTTGCCCTCCAATCACTTTCGACTGTTGAAAGGGGCACTAACCCCTTCAATTTCCAATCGAATGAATCTTTTTTGAAGTTTCTACGACAACAAATGGTCATCTCAAAATTTCGATCATATGTATCTCAGAAAAAATACGAAATGTGTATGGGGGGGGGTGTATTCACCCTCTGTTCACTCTGAATCTTAAAAGAGACTCTAGAACTTCTGATTACCAATCCAATGAGCCCCCTCTGAAATTTACACGACTACCCTTTCTATATAAACCTTATATGCCCCAAGGCATAACTTACAACCCTTGCCCTGAGGGCTATAGGGGGTTGTCATTCTCAAATACATAATTTCTGGACTTTTCAACTACGTTGAACAAAACGGCTACCTCAAAATTTTGATAGGATGTGTTTGTGGGAATGGTGGGCATGGTAGGGGGGATTATTGCGCTCCAATCACTTTCGACTATTGAATTCAATTCGAATCAATTTCTATTCAATTTTCACCTTCAATTTCCAATCGAATGAACCTTTTTCGAAGTTTCTACCACAACGAATGGCCATCTCAAAATTTCTATCAGATGTATCTCAGAAAAATACGAAATGTGTGGGGGGGGGATTGTATCCACCCTCCGATCACTCTAAATCTTAAAAGAGACTCTAGAACTTCTGATTACCAATCCAATGAGCCCCCTCCGAAATTTATACGACTACCCTTTCTATATAAACGTTATATGCCCCAGGGCATAACTTACAACCCTTCCCCTGAGGGCTATAGGGGGGTTGTCCTTCTCAAATACATAATTTCTGGACTTTTCAACTACGCTAAACAAAATGGCTATCTCAAAATTTTGATAGGATGTGTTAGGGGGAATGGTGGGCGTGGTAGGGGGGATTATTGCCCTCCCATCACTTTCGACTATTAAACAGGGCACTAGCCGTTTCATTTTCAAATTGAATGAACCCTTTTTGAAGTTTCTACAAGTCCCTCTATATGAAGTTCCCTGGTCTAAGATAAAAAAAAAGATATATTCTATATTATGA